>JBBPQN010000356.1:0-17396 GCA_038092575.1 Boletus subluridellus | reverse complement strand
AAGGACTCACTTGATTAGGGAAACTAATGCAGCCTGGCAAATACCACAGCAAGATGTAACCAGACCGATCAGTGACTACTGCTGGGTCGGAAAGCTCCTGGAGTTGCGGCTCCAATTGGATATTGGACGGAGCACCGCCCTGGGGTGGTTGTTGTCTTGCGGTGCACCGGCTGTTTGCCCTCTCACCGAGCCGGATTATATCGATATCTTCGATAATGACTGGGCCAACATGAGGATTTCACGGCTGGGAAAGAGAAAACTTACTTTTGTTCTGGTATGCCTCTGTAAGGATCCTGATCCATCGATCTACCTCGAAGACCGTCTCATAGGGGATGGCTGGATTGGCCACCATCACTCCAGACCCGGATTGTAATGATTCATGGAACCGGGAGACCATGTATTGGGCTAGCATATCTGCATAGTTCAATCCCTGGTTCTCAGAAATTTGTGAGACAGTCATGGTGCGAATGGAAAAGGCAAAGTTTACTTGGGCAAAAAACTCCTGGGAAATATCTGATAAGGATCAGTTGGAATGAAACTCGATGTATACGGACCAGCCCATTCAGGCCGGGTTGCTATGACATCTATGGCATCCCTAGCATGTCCCAATATGGCACCAATGACTGTATTGCCTCCGAATCATCCACAATGGGCTAGGCCGTATGCATCGATGCTATACCCAATCGCCCCCATGGGCCCTGCCATATGCACCAAGAGCATACCAACTCGGCCACAATGGGCCCTAGACCAGCTCACTCTGCACGGGCCCTGCCGTATCCATCGAGGTTATGCCAACTCACCCACGACAGGCCCGGCCGTGTGCATCGACATCATACCACCTCAGCCTCCTCGGGCCCAGCCGTATTCATCGAGGTTATACTAACTCACCCATGACGGGCCCGGCCATATCTATTGATGTCATACCAACTTACCCACAACGGGCCCAGCCGTATACATCGCGGTCATACCACCTCACCCAAGATGGGCCCGGCCGTATCTATCGATGTTGTACCAACTCACACGTCACAGGCCCCTCCGTATCGATCGAGCTCATTCCAACTCACCCACGACGGGCCCGGCTGTATACATCGATGTCATATCAACTCTCCCTCCTCGGGCCCGCCCGTATCCATCGACGTCATACCCAGTCACCCATGATGGGCCTGGCCGTGTCCATCAATGTCATACCCACTCACCTACAACGGGCCCAGCCGTATCTATCGACGTCATATCAACTCTCCCTCCTCGGGCCCGGCTGTCTCCATTGACGTCATACTCACTCACCCACGACGGGCCCGGCCGTGTCCATCAATGTCATACCCACTCACCTACAACGGGCCCGGCTGTATCTATCGACGTCATATCAACTCTCCCTCCTTGGGCCCACCCGTATCCATCGACATCATACTCACTCACCCATGACGGGCCCGGCCGTATACATCGACATCATATTAACTCTCCCTCCTCGGGCCCGCCTGTATCCATCAATGTCATACTCACTCACCCATGACGGGCCCGGCCGTGTCCATCAATGTTCTACACACTCACACTTCATGGGCCTGGCCGTTTCTATCGATGTCCTACCCACTCATGTACAACGGGCCCAACCGTATCTATCAATGTCACTTCAATTCTCTCTCCTCGGGCCCGCCCGTATCCATCGATGTCATACTCACTCACCCACGACGGGCCTGGCCGTGTCCATCGATGTCCTACACACTCACACTTCATGGGCCCGGCCGTTTCTATCAACATCCTACCCACTCATGTACAACGGGCCCAGCTGTATACATCGACGTCACATCAACTCTCCCTCCTCGGGCCCGCCCATATCCATCGACGTCATACACACTCACCCACGACGGGCCCGGCCGTGTCCATCAATGTCACACCAACTCACACATCACGGGCCCCGCTGTATCGATCAAGCTCATTCCAACTCACCCATGATGGGCCCGGTTGAATCTATCGATGTCATACCACCTCAGCCTACTCAGGCCTGGCCGTATACACTGAGGCCATATCCACTCACTCACCACAGGCCCAGCCATATACATCGATATCATATACCCTCTCACCCTTCATGGGCCCATCCGTATCCATTGAGGTTATACCAGCCGACCCTTCACGGGCCTGCTCATATCCATTGAGCTTGCTTGCTTACACAACATCCAGGCCCGTTCGTATCCATCGATCACCCTATTATTACACCATGACAGGCCCGCCGTACTCTATGTACGTCAGACCAACTTGGGCCTGACCGTCTCTCACGTCCATCATATACCTCCGGGCCCACCCTGGGGTGGCCCATACTGATTGGCCCTTTTGCAGGCAGGCTGGCCGTATGCTACGGGAAGTGTGACTACATGGGCTCAACGTACACTGTAGTGACGAAGGCGATTAGATCAAAACGTTCTTGTGGTAAGTTCACAACCTTGTCAAAGTTGATGTGAGAGCGCATTATGACCAGTAATCCTCCCTTGTGAGTGCACATGGTCCTGGGCCACATTGACAAGATGGTGGCCTGAAGAGCAGAATTGACCGGCAAGTTTTCACGTGATTGTTCGTCAATGTTGAAGATATCGATTGGGTTGCGTAGACCGATACATTCATGGTCGATGCAGATGTAATTGATCGTACATGACAAGATGTAGGATGGGAGATCGATGACAGGCAAAGGAAGATCGTCTTCCTGTACCTCATACTTGTCGGGTGAGGGAGAGTCATCAAAATCATCGTTGAAATCATCGATGGTGGAAGTGAACTGGGGAGGTCCAAGGTAAATGTGGGCCTGAACGGTGGTTGATGATGTAGGCGTGCTGTTAACAGTACACAATGGTATGGCAATGGGCAGAGGTGTTTCACATGTTGGTGTGAAGTAAAGACCTTGTACCATTAAAGGATAACGCTTTGCATTATCGCTTCGTTAGTGGCGGAAGAAGCAAATGTGGTTGTAAGGTGACGTACTTTTTTTTGGCAACGGACTTCATGATCAATTGCAGTGACTTCGAACAAGTTGTTGCTCATTGTGGAAGGGAAGACAATGTCAACAATAAAGGTTGGGTTACGAGAGTAATTTATAAGTGTGTGATATCGTTGTCTGCAGTTTCTTATATTTATGATTTGTACAACATATTACACGTTTAAATGACAATGTTTTCTTTTGTGTCTGTAGATGCTGGTTGAGTTTCAGAGGATGAGACCATCACTTTCAACACAAGGGATACAGCAACCAGTTTGAATTTTACTCTCCATGTTTCCCAAGAGTTACCACCTGCGTTTAAGTTGCTTGGAACGAAGCGTCGAATGTGAGTCTCTACAAGAATGATGTCTTCTGCACTGAGGTCACATGCAGGATAAGCATGCATTGCGCTTTTGTCTGACCGAAATTCGTTGGTAGCGTCGTACACTGCGGTAAATGGACAAGGCTAGATAAAAGCTTATTAGTCTGGAGTGAGAGCTCGTGAGACTGCACATTACGTATGATGCTCCGTCCTTGATCCCTGTAGGACATTGTAAAGCATGTTGCTTTAATGGATGTCCACTGTTCATGGTAAACTGGGATGAAAAGTGACGTGAGCAAGGGTGAAAGTAAGGGAAGATGAAATGGGGCGAACGAGTTACGGGGTAGCCTTTGCCACCAATGATTGCTTTCACATCATTTCTGCCTGTCATTGTGAGCGGTTCAATCTGGATACCTACCATCTTAAGAGGTTCTCCATGCATTTCGAATGCTGTATCAATTATTTTGCCAAGAACCCACACAGAGACGGGTTGTCGACCATCTTGGGAGCACAAGAATGATGACAAGTTGCTGAGAGCTTGTCATTGTCCCCATGTACAATGTTCAGCAAGTAAGCCTAGACTATAAGAATTGTTTGCTGTGCTGATGTGGTTCGCGAAAGCACGCAGGCGACTAGTAGCTGCTTAGTGATGAAAGTTAGGAATTAAGTCGTACGAACGTTATTAGTTCTTCCGACAATCCGAAAGTACCACTGTTGGTCAACTCGATAGTCTGTGTCGACACTGTACCTTCAGGGTTTTTTTTTGTGGATCAGTGGATGCGAACAGCGGATATCCGTAGGTGAGCTAACCTGGCGTGAGAATGGACAACCCGGTCGTTTTGCTATCAGAGGATGCAGTGACGGATGATGTGCTTTCGGCGAGTGAACTATCGATAGGTAATTTATAACGATTGTGAATCGAACAATGTGATATTCATACCTCAGTGGTGAATTCAGGACTGTGTCCGCATCCAACTGGAAGTCACGCTTTAGCCGTTTTTCTTTTTCTTGAGTGACCGCATCCAACTTGTCAACGACTGCACGCGTTCTTGTAATTGAGTGTCCCAGCAAGCATGTCAGTGTACACATTTTTCAAGTTTAGTAAACATACTGATGAGTCCCTTCCTCAACGTGATTACAGTCATTGATGTCGTCTTGTTGGTCAGCTTTTCATTTTCCTGCATGGGCCATCGTAGTGGGATGATTTTGGGGAACATGTCACAAGCGTCCACAGGCTTTTTGACGATTTTTCTGCTTTATTACAGATGTGAGGGAACTGCAACAACAAAATGTCAACTTGTTAATGTTCACATCGGTGTTAGGAGCAAAACATTTGATAATCTGGTCGTACAGGGGTTACTTTTATAATTGAACCCAGACAATCACTCTTGTGTGATCGCCAACTTAGGAGCAGGCAGAGAAATTTTCAAGCGTCCTGGCAACAAGCATTCACGTGAACGTCTTATCAAAAACAGAGTAAGTTGAAAATGGCATGGAAGGATTCAGCATGTATTTCATACAATAAGTTATGGATGCAAGAAAGGAACGGTGATCATTGCTCGCAGGTGCTAACGTCAAGTTGTGAAGATTCAAGAGTTGTCTCCAACATCTTGCACTTTTTTTGGTGAGAAGGTGAATGCGTTTGGTTGTTGTACGTTTCACATGCCCAAAACTGTGGTTTTCTGATGGTGTGGTTTCGTCTGTACATAATTAACTCGATAATGGCAGTCATGACGAAGTCAATACTTACCTCTGTCGAGTACCCTGGTGTAACTTGCAGAACATGTTCAATATTCAAGTGAATGCGAACCTTTTTTTTCCCTCCATCTGTTCGTCTCACCACGATATCACACGTCACCGCAATGTCTACCAGGTCTCCAATGGTGAATGCGGCTGCAGAAGATGGGACCATCACTTGGTCATTATCCCAATGTCCTAACTGTAGCTTATTCGTTACACGCCAGTGGGGTTCTATCGTGTTACTTAAATGTGTGACGTTGTCAATCACGTCTAACACGCTCGGTTCATTGATGTTTCTTGCTGTTATCTATACAACATTACCTTTACGTGTGTGATGAAAGAAGTGAGGCCTTACCTTGGTGAATACTCTTCGTTGCATGTAAAGTTCGTCCTTTACGGAACCACCTCATTCATCCCTGCCAATGACAGTATGTATCAGTCTCCTGATATTGTTGATGGCTGCCACTGTAGGGTCCCATACTAAAAGATCCCCAGGTGACGAGAGTTTCAGGTATTGTACAGCGGCAGCAGCACCAACAAATGTTCTGATAAAATGAGAACGTGAGCACAACAAGTTGTTGGCTATAGTAATGTAACACCAGCCTGTCCCAAGTACCAAATGTCGTTAAATTGTGATGAGCGAGTACACCTTGCAAGCGGAGAGTAACTGGCTAAATGCAGTAGTTATCGGTTGTGGAGGGTTGCTTGTACACTACCAGCATCGAACGGCTGCGTTCAGTTGCGTTCGGTTTCGGTACAACAACAGCCCAGTCCGTAATTTCTTGATAAGATGGAGGTACATCGTTTTGCTCAGTATCTGACGTGTGTTGCAACTTGACAGAAATGGCATCTGGAAAGAGGTCTTTGACTGGAGTTCTCATTGACGCTGGGTAAACATCAACACTATGTTCTGTCACAGAAAGTAGACACATAGTATGAATGACATGCTTGTGTGGAAGAAACGGAGGGTGGAAAAGAAGTGTTACTACATGGACTGAAATGTTCACAGGACAGGTGAAGGTATGAGATCCTGCCGCAAGTGACATTCAATTTCAAACTGTCATCTGGAATGCTCCAGGATCATTTCAATTATTAAATGACAAAACTGATTATATGTATAAAACAAAGCTCACCTGCATTCGTCGCTCCACTCCTCACTCTGTGGAAAAGCCCCAAAAAAGCACGTACAGTCACTCATCGCAGAGTAACATACATAAGTGAGCAAGCGGCAAAATTTGGTTCTGTGAAGCTGAACTGCAAGTGAATGTCTGCAGACAAACATAATGTTCTGTATGCGTTTGTTGACGCCCCATAACGGACAGCAAAAGGTAAGAGGAATGTTAAAGTTGCTTGACAATCCAGACTTACGTTACGCAGAACAGAGACTTTCTGAATGGTCAACTTACAGATCGTATGCCTGTCGAGGTAGTTGAAATGATAGTCACCAAAATGTCAATTCCTGACATGGTTGTGTATGCTGCCACTTCATGCGCAAACTTCTGCAGCATGCATGAAGCTATTCGGTCACGAACCAAAACGTTCCTCACGGAGTTTGGCATACCTCTGAAGCCATTTATGTAGATGATGAAGGTCCATCGAGTGGTTATCTCCGGTTTGGCAGCACTGTACATGCTGCAAGCGGTGCAGAGTTGGTATCCAAACGACATGGACATCTACGTCCCAAAATGGCGATCGCGCAGGGTCGTGCTATGTCTGCGAGGAATGGGTTTCATACTGGTTTCGCAAAGAATAATAACATGGACGTACCATTCCATGAAGGCGATTGCAAGTGTAACCAAGGTCACGAATGGACACAGGTCCATCGACGTGATTGAATCGTCTTCGACTTCTCCATTCGACCTGATCTTCAAGTTCCACCTCATGGCGGTCATGAATTTCATGTCTAGCAATGGATTTTTCTCAGCATACCCAAAGTTGACAAATGTACGTCGAAGTTTGAAGAATCCGATTCCATTCGTGCAAAACGTGCCTTCACCATCTACGTTGCTGTGTTACGACAAGTATGAAGAGCGTGGTTTCGAACTCGCATTCAATATGAAAGGTTGGGAAGAGGCAGATGGAAGTACTCACCGATGTCGAATGTCATGGATTTGTCCTCACACCATCAGGTCAACGTACGACAGTGGATGCATGTTTGTGCCATTCCATCCTTTGGTACTGATCGGAGATGCAGGTGAGGAGCGGATACCGAGATGTTTTAAAGAAAGAAGGGCGGTGGTGTGGCACCTCGGAGGAGAGAGTTGTGATGACACCTATGAACCTTTGAGGTCGTTTAGTACCACACTCAGAGCACATGCGTTTTTTCCAATGTAAAACTTGACTTTGGAATCGATAGCGATGTGAACAGCAAGTCATGGCAAATCAGAAGAGTTAACTTTCGCACGAATCAATCAGTCCGTTACACATATTCCTCTGTCAAACTTTCTTTCCATTTCTTCTGCCAAAGCATGTAAACGATCTAGTTTGTCACAGAACTCGGCTGATAAACGTTGGTATATTTTCTGAGAAGGGAACCACCACAGAATAGCCAGTCCTGATAAACTCTTTCCACGGGACAACATAACGTATATGCTTTGGAGGCTACGAGAACTCGCGAGATCGACAATAATGGATAACATGGAATGCCCTTGCACTTTATAGTCTGTGAACGCAAGGGCGGGAACTAATGGTAATTGATTTTGTTGGATATTGTAACAGCAACCATCGTTGTCGACAAACTTGAATGAACTCTTCACAGGTATGATCGGCACTAAATCAGGCTCTCGCGGGACAGCATTAATGTTGCTTCCAGAGATGCGCACGTAAATGCAAGCAGCAAATCTTCTTCCATTGTCATCCACATTGAAAATAATACGCTCAACAGAACCTTCCAAACTGTTTACAACCTTGTTCTGCTGCGCTAAGTTTTCTGTCACCATGACTGGCAAACCAAGGCACAGAGGTAATAATCCTAAACTATCTTCAGTCTTGCTGGTTGACAAATTCCACAGTGCTCGCTGGACCAAGTCAGGTAACCCACTCTTCCAAAAAGTGTCAATGGAATGATACTGATGAACCTCCTGATGCACCGCCTTTCCGAATGCGAGCGATTTTCTTTTGTTAATTGCGTTGTGAACACACTTTTCAGCAACGATGATCGGAGCGTCCACGAAGCGAGCGCATATTTCAGGTTCGTGAGCCAACAAGTATTGTAGTCGATGTTTACTTAGCACCTCGTAGTTGGGTTGATCATAATTCGCTCCATTGCCTCGTTGGGCGTCAGTATGAGGACGAAGTCTGTCCCAAGCAATACCCAATCGGATGCGTTTTTGTAAGTTAACGAAAGCTGGATCTGTTTTCGATCACCAATTTTCTGACAGCTCTACTATGTCAGTCACAGTGCGCCACAAATACGCACCATGTAGGGCTGATTGCCCTTCTGGCATCTCACACACATCAGGTCTTAACTTACTAACGAGCTTATGACTGAATAAAGCATGTTCACGGACAGGTTTAAGCTGGCCGAAATCGCCTGTAAAGATCACGTTCACGCCACTGAACGGTTTTGATGAAGCCACACTATCAGCTGATTTTGCGGAGCACAAGCATCATGAGATGTCACACAATAACTGAGCAGACACCAGAGATATTTCATCAATAATGAGATATTCAACATCCTTCCAAATTTCTTCCAGCAGAGATTGATTCGCGCCACACCGACCTTTCGGAAGGAACGTTAATGTGTGGATAGTATGACCTTGTATTAATACTGCAGCACAACCAGTAGGAGCAGTCACACGTAGCTTGTTGCGTGCTTCAAGATGTTCGAATAAGTTCTGAATAGCATTGATGACATGAGATTTACCCAACCCTCCAATGCCTGCAACGTACATTCGCAACTGTTCTTTACTATGCGAGATGACATGTTTTCCTACGATCTGCATTGCACGTAACTGGTCTTTGTTGTTTGAGATTCCATACTCTAGTATGACATGTTGTAACGTTAACTCGTCTGTCGTCACAGGAAGTGAACCGAAAACAGACATACAGTTTTCTGTAGGCAATTCAGCTAGAGTTACAGATGGTGATGACGCTCGACAACGCTTAGATGGTGTGTGATCTGAATCTTCCACAGTATTGGACGCCGGGCGACGTCTCTTTTTTAAACATTGCATAACTTTCATATGCTGCTTGATGTTCTCCAGATTGTCAATTGTAGACAACGAGCAACTACTAGGATCTCGATCCAAGTATGGGATAGTCTCAGGTGGGTAATCAAAGACATTCACACGATCCAAAGCACTCACAACGTCAGCAACCCTGGCAGAAAGATTTTCAGAAGAGGCATCAAAAGAAGGATCGTTGGAACACTCAAGTAAGGGATCCACTAATCCTGCATTTACGACAGAAATTTCAAGACTATCCATGTCAGCTGCATTGCAATCATTTACATTGTTGAATTGTTCCATCGAATCAGTACCGAACACTACCGGACTGTCACCGCTCATGCGTAAAGCGTCACGTGCATCTTCACACTCGCTTTCTACATCAAAGTTTCATATGAGTTCAGCCTCGTAATGACCCATATCTGTTGTTTCCAATGCTTCTGTCCAGGACTGATGTTCACCTCTAAGTTCTGTGACTCGCCGCCAAGGTTTAAAGAGGACAAGCATTGCTCTGCACCATTGTGCGTAATTCTCTCCACCTGATGTTTTACGAGGTATTTGACGTCCTGACAAAACGACAACAAGTCGTTGTGTTCACATACAAAGCATGTAAATGTCTCTTTTCGGATGCCCTTCATCAAAATGACTGCGCTTGCTTGCATGACGTCCCCGCCCACACGCGCGCTCACCACTCTCATCATCTAATCATGCGTTTAAGCGGGCGGATTCATTCTGTAGTCATTCATTTTCGTGATCTACTGAAATCTTTTCCATCATTTCGCAGAATTTCCAGAGAGACAGTTCCTCAAACATGTTCAAAGTTGGTCTGTACATGTAATCGGTAAGGATGTCATTTGCCTGAATAGCATCAGAATTAACCGTCACTGTTGTCTGTATGGGCTCCAAATTTGATTCTTCAGCTGCTTGCGCATCTGGTAAAGCACAAGCTACAAAACGATGTATCCGCTCCCAGGGAACTATCACGAATGAATGGGATCTGTAATGGTCTCCTCCGCCAACAATGTAACTCATAACTTGTTGATGTGAAAGTTCCTGATGAGACATCACAGCATGAACTGACTTAACGAACAAACTTTTTTCTTTAGCATGCAAATCCATGGCAGAAAATTCGCGATGTTCATTTCCTCACAAAGCATACTTCATCACGTCAAGACCTACATGAACGGACAACGAACTTTTAGTGATGTAATCAGTGATGTAGAACACCAATGCCTTCGCTGCAGGACCAGACACTATATACTTAATGTCCATGTTGCACTTAACTAAAAAAAGCACTACATCTTGGAAGTTGTTAATGTGTGGATGCAAACGACAAAGTAGTACAGAACGAGTCTCAGGATCGATCTCTGTCAGTGTTCACGTCTGGCCATTCATACACATCCGACAGTGCTGGTCATCTTGTGGTTCGCCAGGCTTCAAATGTTTCCAGCAGGTATCGGTATGATCATGCCAGTTGCAAGCTATAGCTAACTTGGTAACAAATCTTTGAAACTCAACTCGAAACTCGTCCTCAGACATTTCATTGAGTTGCGGACCAAGCTCCAGGCGTGGGTCAATTTCACCCTCTTGCAGACGAGGCTTAGTAACGTCTACTGGTACTGATTGTTGCTCGGGCAGCTCACATTTAATATGAGCCTCGAGCCATGTGATAATGCATTGCTTATAACTTTTGTCGGGTTGCATCCTGTCTCACAACAATTGCAGATTCGGATTACCTTTCAACCATAGTAGTGCATGACAATGAAGAGTCCCTCTTCCTTGTGCCTCCACCATGCCGTAGAACGCCTCGCAACGTCCGAACAAACCACCAGTCTTGCAATTACCTTTAACAATGATGTCGAAAAATGCAGTAAGAACTTCATCAAAGAATTGTGCCGCGAGGGCAGGATGCTGTGCAACGAAAACTGCTCGTTCATAAGAAGACATGTTCTGCCACTCACAAACCCCAATATCGCCCAATAATCCCACAAGAGGATTTCGTACATCGGCAGGGTTGATGTTACAGTTTTGTGACATTTGTCACCTGCGACCCCCTCACGACCACATGCCCTGGCGGCATCATGACTTCCCTCCTTTCTATCATGGACTATCCACTGTATTACCAGATCGTATCCGACGATCAAGACTCGCGGCTACGATATTTCCCTTCTTAAACGGACAATCCCCGGCCTTACGCCTCGGATGGGCTTCAGACTCTGACTGGACATTCACCCATTGGACGATGAGTCCCCTTTCATCGCAAGGACTCCAAGGGTTCTCTCCTATCGACTGGATCTTCCCCGGAGTTTCCCTGGATCATCCCCTGATCCGACTCCTCACGGTTGGGCTGTGGCTCATCGCCCCACTGATCCTAGATCTTCCGACACACTGCCTTGTGATCCTATATCACCCGAGCATTGCCACGTCGATCCTAGATCACCCGATCTTTGATCCTGTTTTACCCGTTCCGGTTTCTCCCGCTATCATGTGACTCGCGATGCGACGCGTCTCGGACACGGTTTCACCTGCCCTAGATCTCTCTTACCTTATCTGGTTAGACCAGCCCTAAATCACTGTACTAGTATATAAGTTCGAGCGGAGCTTGTACTTATCTCTAACCAGAATCTACTCATTCATACCCTGGGTTCTCTGCTCAACAAGAGCTCTTGGTAGACTATTCGGTTCCTTTGACACGGTTGTCATCGTACAAACTCGCTTCCTCGCTCTCTCTCTCTTGTCGTCTACGTCCTCGACATCAACCTCGACTCGATCGTCGTCTTCAAGGACTCTTGAAGGGTAGCATCTCAGGTTGGAGTTACTCATTACGGGTAAAACCGTAACAGTTGATAGTGATGAAAAGCACCAGAGTTCCAAAAGTACAGATGAGACTTCAAATCTCATTTTGTCGACACTGTTTGTATCCAGATGAACCAGGTAAGTGATTGCACACCACCTGTAATCTTTTCAGTAACGCAAGTGCATCACACTGTAAATCGTTCATAGGGGATGCATGAGGATCAGACTGCCAAACCCCCATCATGTCTGTCAACACAGGTGCAACTTTATACAATCATTCTCCCAACTGAAACTGAATGTCAGCTGCCACTCGAAAAGATAACGAGCGATTGACTTCACATTTCTGGCATATATTCCAACATATAAATGCAAAGGTCAGATCATGCTCGAAACATGAACAATCATGCAACAGCAAATTGCGAACCTGACAAGCAAACAAAATCTGATGACATTGTTGTTGTTCTGGTTCATGAAAACCACCAATACCGAACGGATCAAGGTAAGGAAATAACCATGTAAGCAAGCCAGGATGTTGCTCGCACACAAGGTTCCCTCCACTGCATACTTGTAAAAAACATTTGCGGTCAAGGCACCAAGCGAGAGCGCTAGCTTTCATCAATCATAAGTTAACGGGTGAGTGATCTCCCTCCATATACCCAACCGACTCTACTAACAAGTCCTGCAATTCAGACGAACATTTGGAACGTGTTAACGAAGCACCACTCTCCATTCTTGGACAGTATGATGACGAGTTGTCGGCATCACCTACGTCACGTAACGACGCCAACTCTACAGAAGCAGGAAAGTTAGAAGACTGTGATCCAGCGTACAAATTATCGATCTCAGTGTCGTTAACAACAACAAAATCACGATACCAAGGATTGTAAGCAACAAGAAAGTGAGCAAGGGTATGAACAATTGATTTGTTCACCATAACGGGAGGGAATCTTTTCAAACTGTTCGTGGTCACATTTGTTTGCGACGAAACGAATAAAGTGCACATCGCTTGTTTAACATTGTCAGGAGCGGGCAGAATAACAGAACGTAGTTGGAGAGTGTCCTGAGGCATAACAGCCACATTTCCTTTCACATAACCTTGCGAAGAGCTCTGATTGCCCCCAGACTGCAGTTTATCAGACAAGATATAAGTCACGCGCGAAGCTCTTGCTTGCGCAACTAACATAAGGTCGAACAACGATGCTTTTTCGAAAGCTGCACTCACATCTGCAGGTAAGCGATCATATGCGTAATATTGAAAGTTGGCAATAGCATCCACAGGCATCCGTTGGTGGATCGTCAAATGTCGATGACATGTCAAGCAAACAGTCATTGTACCACACACCCAATGCGAGTGTAACGCCGGAGGATACAAGATCACACCATCATAAGCTTCTAAACTATATGTGAGAGGAAGAACATGGGGAGGCAACATTGTGTTATGCAGCAGCATAAGATCAAGCGTCCACAAGTCTACAATGCACAAGTCCGAACCTTTAAATCACATTGCACATACAGCACACAGTTTGCGCTGCTGTGCAGTCAAGCTCATGCGCTCCTGCCATTCAGTAATTATCACAAACTGTAATGCTTCACTAGCAAGTTCAGGAAAAGCATGAGTAGAATTGCCAAACTCCTCAGGCTCAGCAAGCGTAGTTGGTGCAGTTACAGAAGTATCGCTGACACGCTGAAAACGTACCATGTTACAACAAGAACCGCAAGGTACATGCAAACACTCATGATTATTCAACAAATGCAATTTATCGTTATCGTTGGCTGTGCTTGAACACACTATGCAATGAAGCTGAAGCAGAACATCAAGATTCAAGCTACCAACATCAAACATTGAAAGTAATGTAACCAACAATACAGTCACTGACAACGAAGGTATGTTGTCTGTCTGCATTCGATAGTCTGATCTAAGTTTGCATGTAGTAATGTAGTACTGTCCTCCACGCTGCCACATATGAGATGCAGGGGAGTGGACTAATCGATAAACATGATTGACTGGTTCAGCAAGGGAAGGAGCAACGACACTGTGTGCCCTGGAAGTCGCTCGTTCACAGAAGACAAAAACTAAGTGATGAAGACATGTAGAATACTTTAGTAGTCACTAAAGTAAGAAGCTACAGTACGAAAATCCTAAGTACTCATGATTATGTAATACGGTGGCCATACAACCGCACACCGTTTGCTAACTCCAACACTCCCCCTCAAACGGAAGGTGTCTCTGTAGTCAAAAGAAAAAGTAAAAAGGTAAACTAAAAAATACCTTAATGAATGTTCAAAGGAACAATAGATTTCATGTGCAGCATCGTGTGCAGTAAATATTGTCCGTCCGTTGTGTGGTAGCGTCCGAGCGGTGCCCAAATCAGGCAAGTCGCGCCTTGCGTGTGGCGCTCTGTGACAACGCGCTCCCGAAGGAGATGCTAAGTCACACGAGTGAAGGGTCTTCGGACAGAAGTTAACTAGGTTAAGCCCTAGGTGTGCAAACTGTGAAAAGACTGAGGGATACGACATGGGAGGTACTACTAGTTATATAGTAGTTCGGCTCGTAGTTGCTATAGAGCCGGTTCCTTGAAACTGATGGATAAGGGGCCTGTCGAGTTGAGTCGGCGTGTATGTATGGTTCTGTCAGACCGTAACATCCCCCCTACCAGCGAGAGCACTGCGCTCGCTCATTGTTCCGCTCCTCCCACTCCTTCGCTCCCCATCACGTGATATTCCCCCTCATCCGGTATTCCCTCCGCGTCCACGTCTTCTTCGACGATTTCGATTACGTCTTGAGGCTGGGGGTCGCTACCCGACGCTACGGGCCCCCTGTTGTCCCAACCCCTCGGTCCGGTGGGTACCGCTCGCTCGGCTTCCTCACTCCGTGCCCCTAATCCCCTTTCGTTAGTTCGCCGTCCTCTGCGTCCGCGGGATGTCCCGAAGGTAGGTAAGCCTACCCCCCCGCGTTCTTCCCTCCTCCTCTGACTCTCCTGGAACCGGCTGGTCATCCGTCGCTGGCGAAACAGTTCAGCGTTAGCCATCGCCTCCATGAACTCGGTGGCTCGGGTTTGCCTTGCGCTCGGGGGTGGAGTAGGGAGTTCCTGACCAAAAAACGTGGCCGGATTGGGTTCTGGGCATTGGCTGGTGAGCCACTTCCCCTCGCTGTCGAATATGGAGAATGCCGATTGGGTAGTAGGTTCTGAATTATAGGTCCTCGCAATGAGGAAGTACCCGATTGGAGCAGGGTCGAGGAGGTGGGCGTACACCTCAGTACGGATCCTCCGACTATACTCCAAGCAGAGGTGCATGTGCCAGCGAGGGACGAGGTAGTACGTGGCGCCGGATGAGTCAAGGACGATGAAGTCGTCTCCCTTCTTGAAGAAGTTCTCTGAACGGGTAAGGTCGTCCATGGAGCAGGACGGAAGGGTAAGGAGTGTCGATTGGACTTGGGACTGGGGGGTACGAGGAGGCGGGTCGACGGGGGGAACTAATTCTTCTTCGGCTTCCAGGGAACTCATGCCGCTAAATACCTGCTCGTCGCCAGGGGGCGGCCCTCTTTTTCCCCGTGGTAGTTCCTCGATACCGTCAACGTCGATCAGGTCAAGGTACTCTTCTAGCTTTGATAAGTGACTGATCGCGTGGTAGGCCATCCAAGTGGTGTCGCCAGATGTCCATCTCACCTCAAACAAGGCGTCCGCGCCGCTGCCATAGTGAGACAGGATTTGATCAACTGACCACTCGGGTTCGATTTCCCCGAAGTCAGCAATCTGAGTCTCCAGTCGCCCAGGAAACAATCGGTCATCGTTCGGAACGTGTACTCGCAGCAACGACGAGTGGAACACGGGGTGTATGCCCCGCTGACGGAGACGTCTTGGTAAGTCCAACTCGTACGAGTTATTTTTAAAGTCTTTACTGATCCGATAAGGCCCAATATACCTAGGGACCAGTTTCCTGA
Organism: Boletus subluridellus; assembly: GCA_038092575.1. Classification (NCBI taxonomy): domain Eukaryota; kingdom Fungi; phylum Basidiomycota; class Agaricomycetes; order Boletales; family Boletaceae; genus Boletus; species Boletus subluridellus. The sequence continues at coordinate 1,467 of JBBPQN010000356.1, read as the reverse complement.
CTTGCCCTTTCGGCAAGGACATATTCTTTGTGGATACGTAGGCGAGATCGTCGACCCGAAAGGGAGTACTCTGGCGTTTTCGATTAGCAGTCCTGGTCTGTTTTACTCGGGCTTCCAGGATAGCGTCGTGGGCGGCCATGACGGCTTGTTTTGTTCTCTGGGCGAAAGCTCTAACACTCGGGTATTCATCTTTAACTGCGTCGTTCCAAACGAACGTTCGAGGTTGCCGTCCCGTATTCAAAAAGAACGGTGAGTATCCCGTTGATTCGGAGCGTGACGTATTAATAGCGAATTCGATCGCAGGTAGCCGCCCCACCCAATCGTGCTGATTAGGTCCTATGCACGAGCGTAACATCTGACCGAGTGTTCGGTTAGCTCTCTCTGTCGATCCGTCCGACTGTGGGTGATATGCGCTGGACATCCTTTGTTCGACTCCAATCAATCGTTGGAGGTGAGTCCAGAATGAACTAGTGAATAGTACGTCTCGATCGCTAACGATCGACCTAGGCAATCCATGCAATTTGTATACTTCCAAGAATACTAACTCTGCTACTTCTTTAGCAGTATACGTGATTCGGCTCGGTACGAGGTGTACCATAGCAGTAAGCAGATCGATAACGACGGTGATCGAGTCGAACTCACCGTCCCGGTTCTTTGACAGGGGCAGCGGTCCGACAAAGTCGATCCCGATCGATTCCCAAGGTCGGCTGGGGATCTTCAATGGATTAAGCAGTCCGTGCGGCTTTTGATTAGGAGGTTTGCTCCTTTTGCACGTCTGGCAAGATTCGCAATAGCGTTGCACGTCACTTACGATCGTTTTCCACCATACGTGATCTCTGAGGTAGGCAAGCGTTTTCGCTGTTCCCAAGTGCGCTAGAACTGAATGTGCTTGGGAAATCAAGCGTTCTCGGGCCTTTCGTCCATCAATTAAGACGTCGGGAATGCAAACGACTTTCCTTTCCTTCGTTTTCAAAGTGATGTAGCCATCTCGCGACTCAAAGTTCCGATAAGTCTGAGGTGAGTCGAGGATCAGCTTGAAGAACGAGTCCGACGTGTATTGATTCTTTATCTTTGATAGCACGGCGTCTTCGTCAAGGAACGTCAATGGAATGCTCTCAGTCACCTCAAGTTCTGACGAGGCTGGCTCTATCTCAGCATCCGTTTGAGTCTGTTTGCTTTGGGTAGGTACTAACGAGGTCGGTACTCCTCGTTCCCCCCCTTCCGTTCGTTCCTGAGGCCCCCTCAGAACGAACCGATTCTTCATTCGCTTAGCAAACTCGGCCGCGGTCTCAGGGCGCCCCGTCTCAGCAGGAGGAACTGCAGTGCGAGGCTTCCGGCCCTTCCGCACGGTCTCCTCGCTCCCACGAGGACCAGCAACTTCCGGGTTCTTTGGACCCGTAATTCGCACCCTGGGACGCCGCGGCGTAACGCTCGAAGCGGCTGCTTCAGGTCCCACGAGCAGTGGCA
>JBBPQN010000355.1:0-17407 GCA_038092575.1 Boletus subluridellus | reverse complement strand
GAGGGACCAGTTTGGACATCGAGGTATTTCTTTACCACGGGGGTAAGCGGGGCAACGAAGCTCAAAGACATCTCAGCTGGGATATACACGCGAAACATTGTTAACCTACCTGTCCACCCTTGCAGGCATCAACGCTTTCTAAGCTTTGAAAACCTCCTTGCTTGCCTTCCGGAGTCCGGACATCTGCACCGGCATTGCGGGCTGCCAACCCGATAAAATCCCCCACAACACAGGCCCAGATCTCTTTTTCCAGGTCAGGAGGATTGAAACAGTTGAGACAAGCCAAAATGCCTTCCGCAGCTGTCAAACGAGGGAAAACAGACTTGTGCTTGACCAGCTGGGCAAGATAGGGTAAGAGAGGTGGAAGACGGGTGTGCTGAATGATGGCAAGGATGCATGTCCTAGCACGCAAGGTGAGGACCTTGTTTGTCTGACCGCACAGGTCCAGTGAGGTTGGAACAAACTGAGATACCAGAGGCTCGAATGACGGGCCGTTGGTTCAGGGCTCGAGCACACCATCGCCCATACAAGCTGTCCACTGTGGCCACGACTTCAACCACACGATCTCCTCCTGCTGTGATCATCTCCAAGGGGACGTGTTGGTGGCCTCTGAGCGGAGAAACGACGGTAGATCCATTGGCGAGTTAGATTTTGTTATGCGGTGTCGGTGGGATCATCCCCTGCAAGATGTGTGGAGTCGAGGTAGTCGTGGTGGACGATGTCAAGGGCGGCGCATGCCTGTGGGATGGTGGTGTACACGAGCTGCGCGCGTACCACATGCAGTTAAAGACGCCATCACGGCCGTGGGAACTAAGAAAGAGACAAGGGCAAGAGCATTACGACTAACTGGAAATAACAATAATCAGATGATAGTCAATTGAGACAAGGCAAGGGCCAGAATATGAGGACGACAACCAGAGGTGAAGTGGGCCGATAAGGCAACAGGGTGGCAAGTAAACCATTAAAAAGGACTGACCTGGATGCCCAACCGCAAGCCTTCAAAGTATCTTCCGTGCCTTTGTGACATCGTCAGGTGAGTATGGGAGGGTGGATGAAAGAGGGAACTTACATGTCGTAGTAAGCGTCCTCGGCATGGGGTTGGAGGCTGTGGAAGTCGATGGGTGCATAGCTATGAGACGTGAGATTGAGCAATCGCTCCAAGAGGGTTTGCAAGATTCGAAAGAGCGACAAATCGGGACGAAATGATGAAATAATTCATAGCCAAAGACACGGTTTCTCCATGCAACTTGCAAGTATTGCGAAGGGTGAGGCAGTGAATGACAACGACGAACCCGTGAGATAGAGTATTGATGTCAACAAAGTCACATTCTCATAGTCAGGTCTCGCTCGCATTCGTATCCTGTTGTGACAACGGGGCCAGCATGAGGCCTTGTCCATGGAGCACACACGTCGACTGGATAGGGGAAGGGGTTGAAGCGAATTGCGGGAAACACTTACGGGTTGGAACTTGCGTGTGGGTTGCGTGGCGCTGCTACATCGCAGCGTGCAAGAGGGCCATAGCTATCGAGCGAGAGCGACTGCATGAAATTTTTCAGGACAAAGGCAGCAAGGCTGGACATACCGTTCAAACTTGTAGGCAAGGTTGCACACACGCATAGATGGAACGCCACAGGATCGAGCCACTAGCCATGAGCGTGTCGCAACCAGATGGCACGATCAGTACCCGTTTGAGACGTGTTCTGGCGTGTCGAGGTTTGAGATACATGGAATACGCTTGGCGGTTGGATGCCCCAGCTGAGGGCGGCGGCGGCAGTGTCATCGATGATGCAGAGGGCATTGAAGCCGGAGCCTGGCAATGGCGGCAGTGTCCCTTGGGTCCGAGATCTGGACGATGTTTAGCTGAGTCACGTGCAAAGACACTTATGTAACCGATCAGTGTCTTGAAGGTCATGTGCTCGTCAACATTTCTGCGTTTCTTGGGAGACATGGCGAGGCTCATATCAGTTCTATTCGCCCTCGAGCAGTAATTTCATGTATGTAGAATGTACAAAGGGGCGTTACATACTGTAATTTTATGCAAGGAGTAAATCTCCTATCGCGGTTTGCAAAATGCGCTGAAGTTCGCTTATTACTTCCAATTGGGGTAATGTGATTTGAATCTTATTTCTCCCATTCTTTGCCTCCCCCCGTGCGCCTGAGCCGTAACTGCCTCACCTCCGCACGTCACACACTGCATCACCCCACGTGCACACAGGCACTCAGGTATTGGGAAGGCATCTGCAACCCAGTTGGCTGCAGCTGGTTTCGACATCTCGAGCACCCTTGCAGCCTCACCTTCATGGAATCCCCCCTTCGCTTATGACTCCCAGGTTCTCTGACCTCGAGCCTTACCTCCAGTACTCTCAGTCCCCCTACGGCGTCTCTACCATTGCTTCCCTATGTCCGTTCTCTCGCTGCCATATATGACTCATCTCTCCCACAGTGCCAGGTCCCTCGTCTTCATTCCCCATCTTGACTTCAACTCCCTCAACTCGATCAACACCATCAGCAAGTACTCCTACACCCCCTCCATCAATTACACCACCACCTCTCCCGGTCATCCCTACACCCCATCCCGACAACGGCACCCCCCCCCCTGCCGTCTACAACCTCGCACCATCGCCACCGCCTTATCACCACAAACTTGCGCCATCACAGCGCACGTGCCACCACCACCAACACCCCCGTGCACAGTACCAAGTCGCCCCCCACCCTGTGCACAAATGGGAACCCCCCCCTCCATATGCAAATGGGCACCCCACCCATGCGCAAGCACTTGCCAGTTACCCCCACCCTGTGCACAGGGACTCGCCCCCCACACATGCACAAACAGTCGCCTCCACCCCTATGCAGATGGCCGCCCCTGCCCCTACGCAAACTGCTGCCCCACCCGTGCGCAAGTGCTCGCCATCCCCTCTACCACCACTCGCGCACTGGAGCGCGCCACTACCAGTCTACCACCAACACCCCTGTGCGCAGTACCAGAGTCGCCCCCCACCCCGTGCGCAAATGGCTGCCCCCGCATCTGTGTATTGTGCTCACTCTCACCGCGCGTGCATGCTTGCTCACTCGCTCGCCCCTTATCGTAGTCTAGATAGTATACATTTCCAATATCATTTATATACCCAGACTCACGGTTATTACTCCCCCCTAAAAGGGGTCAAAAAGTACCGAGAAGTGGTGCCTAAGGTGCAACATCCCCGCAGAAGTAGAAAATCTCGTACCTGACGTCAAGACAACCCTCTGCAACCCATTTCTTAAGAAAGGCTCCCTCGCCTCCTGTAAATGGGCATAGGCATTTCGTGGTGCTGTCATTCCTCATCACCATGCCTATGCACACGATGGTTGCTTTTTTTCTTTCATTTTCATTGATACATTTTTCTTGACACTGATCTGGCGCAATGTTGTGTACTAGAATGTATAGATTATTACCCCAAGCCCGAAGAATGTAAAATAAATAAAAATTCCTCTCAGTATATACAAGTTATGAATAGATATATCCAATGCTCTGCCGATGAAACCGCCAAAGAGGAGGAATACGAAAGCCATGACCTTGTGATCGCGTGAGGCGACGAGGTGACGAAAGCAACTTGAACAGTTCAAGTTGAGGTTCAGTCATGTGCATGAGTTTGCACCAGGTCGACATCACAATGATTCAGTGACCATATACTACAAACGCACGATATCCCGACTAATCATCCGTTGAGGAACACCAACCATCAGTCATCGGTTGGATGCAGAGGTGATGGTAGGGAATCTTGGGTTATGTTGTCTTCTCAGTGCCTCCAAATGCCCTGGGCCAGGCGTGAGTCTTCGACACGCTGCAGGAAAATTCCCAGATACGACTTGTGGGATAGCTCGAATCAAACGGGCAGAAGGACAAAGCCTGTGTACACACGCTACGATCTGCTATCCAGGGTTTCTTAGCCAATCGGCGTTGCTTCATGTACACCATGAAATTAATGTGGTCGTCCACTTCTCGTTTGGGGATTCGTAAGGCGTAGCCGTACACAGACTCGTACGCAGACTATTGGCATTTAGAGCTGGGGCACCCAAAGCAAACATATGAATACTCACATTGAGCTCGGCCTCCAAGCAAAGTCCTTATAAAACATTGAATTACGGAACATCTCCTTGTCTTGCCCACCGAACGCACCCTATAATCGACACGTCACTGCCAAGTTCGTTGAAGTGTATAAATAACTATACCAGGATTGTGTACCGTTGGCCAGGAGGGTCAGGTCCATTTTTGGTCAGCAATTCTAAATTCGGACAGCTGGGGTCCTCTCCTCGGCAGCAGGGTTCGGCAGTGAGTGAGCTGTGACCGACATCACATACATTCAAACAAATTAACATTAAATATGACTGAGGTCCAGATTAGGTCGCTTGCATACTTTCTCCCCGATGCTCTTAGCATATTTTGTTAATTCCAAAAAGAGACGTTTGAGAAATGGGCTTATGCCATTGTGTGGTATATATTTATTAAACCTATAAACAGCATAGTTACAATGTTCCCAGCGAGATCTTGGCTCTGCATAAAATAATGATGGTCTCTCGCGTGTCCCACTGCACACGTGTCACCGATGTCTACATGGTCTTGTCGGTTCTGTGTCTCCATCCCAGTGTCGGTTCCGTGTCTCTATACCAACATGTGCTGTATATCTCCCTACGAGTAAATGCTTCAGGTCGTTGTCGATGTGTATGCACCATGTGAGCAGACATATGTGTACAGTATATGTGATCACACAGAAACTTTCTTCACCTCAATTCTGCGACAGAAAAACAGGAAACCAGATATTATTATTCAGATCATAAACAGACAATAGACAGTTGTGATTAGCATGCAATTGCCAGCAGTACAAGTAACAAGCCCAGGGGGAAACATCGCAGATAAGTCAACACCACAGCAATTGTGTTTGGATTGTATTTTGCCACGGTAAGCTGCTGGCATCGGGAGCAACGAGAGCATCATTGGGATCGCCCGGGATTAACTTCAATAGTTTTTTGCGTCCAGGCATGTCGTGTAGATCTTTCTGGAAGTATCCAACAAGTGCACTGTTGGGAGTTTACTAGTAGGTCAGCGACATGAAGGACACGCAAGTAATGGGTAACGCACGCAGCATATACTGTCCTGTAGTCTGCATTACCTGAGGAGTTCTTGCGGCAACTCTTCCTCAGACTCTCCAGGGTATGGTCAACGAAATTCCAGAATTGACCGCTGGTCCACACAAGAACCTCAGCCTCACTATTGGCCCCTCCATCATGCTCATCACCCGGCATCCTATTAGCATCAGTATCCTCTTGGCTAGCTCCAGAGGCTCCAATATCGTCATTCAAGTTGAAAAATGAAAATCCATCATTATGATCGGTGTTGTTACTAGGGCCTCCAGTGCCACCTTCATCAGGGGGATCCAACTCTTCATCGTGATGGTCATCGTGATGGTCACCTTCACGGTCGGCATCTGCTGCCGGTGGCACGTCAATGTCTTGCTGGTTGATATCCTCGTCATCGGAAAAGCTGTCTTGATCATCACCAATGTTCGGGTCATCTGTCTTGTTGTGGACTTCTTGTTGCAGGTCGGCAACGTTAATGTCCAATTCCCCTGCGACACGTGCAAGAGTGTCTGGCTGGAGGAGGCAAGCAATGACCGAAGAAAAGAGCTTGTCAAGTGGCACGTCCTTATAGTCTCTCTGGTCGATGAGAAAGACGCGGAGGCAGCACCTCTGATGCGATCCATTAGTAATGAGCCATTGAGAGATGCCTAACTTACTAAGAATGCAAAGCGATGCCAATGCGACGAGTCAATTTCCAAACCACTACCTCGTGCGAGACTCTGCAATACATCCATGATACTCGATTGCCGAACAAGTGACTTTGTCAACTGCAACCCACATAAGCTTCATCGTGTATGGAGTAGAAATACGCACTGCTGTCTTTATTGTGCCACGTATGTTGGACAGTATTCTTGAGACAGTCTTTCCGAGGGCAGAACCTGATTCAGTATCGTCGAACACGATCTTTGGAATCTTGAACATATCGGGGTGCAGCTTCATAAAATCCTATGATACAAGTCAGTGAGAAGCACGGATACTTGTGTTGTGGGATTACTGTAACATGGGCTTGCGTGTCTACAACATATGCAGTAAGATTTGGTGAAAGCAGACATGCAGTGAGACGACATTTGATTGCCACCTGGTCAGTAGGGGTAAATTATTACTGAATCTTCTGCATGAACAGACATGACACATTACCTGAAAGTCCTTTGAGTTAATAAGTTCTTTGGCAGCGGTCACCTCATTCTCTTTCGAGACATTTGATATCGCAAGAAGGTTAGCCTTAATGTCAACAAACATTGAGAATAAACTGTCAAGCTTGTTTTGGCTCAATCAGTGCTAGGATAATGAAAAAAAACAAATGAAAATCTACATTAATGAACTTGCGAAGTTCTTCGTCGGAGATGCCATGCTTCTTGGCTAGCGTGGCAGCATTATCTAGGAGGCGTTTCTTCCGTTGAGGACAGAGAGATAGAAGATCATCGTTATCTGTGTCTCTTGGTCGACGAAGGCTGGAACTGATGCCAGTGGGAGCAGTGATTCCACTATCGCTCAGAGGTGACACAGGGCGGACTCGGACAGTGGTACTGGTAGTTGCATTCCTTGCGGCGTTGGCGCTACTAGGTTTCGGCACCACCAAGGAAGGCACCCTCGCGTTCCCCACACTAGAAGTGCCAGTGGGTACTTGAGATGAACTCCTGCGACTGGCCTGACTATTGCCTCTTGGTCTTGTTGAAGTTGCAGACCCAACGCTCAGTCGGCGACCTTGTCCAGAGTTGTTCTGAGGGGCCGGAACCGCCAGTGAGGCATTGCCAGACGTTCCACGAACTGTGAATCGACTGGACATGACAGGCGCCGAGTTCCACTGACCTGGAAAGGCAATGAACCAAACAATTTGCTTGAAGGTCACATTTGTGTTTGTTTGGGCACCGGATGTGGCACAGAATCGTGATTGTCCATGCATCGACATGGGGGGTCTTTATCAGAGAACCTGCTTCGGAAGAACTGTGCTCGTGAACTTAGATCCATTGGGAATGTGGACGGCAATCACATACCAAAGCACCATAAGTAAAAGGACCAACAAGAGCCTCACAAACCCTTTCAGATCTTCTTCATCGGCACAAGAATGCTTCAATGCTTCCTATAGAGAAATAGTAGTCGCCGCCACCGACAGCGTCTGAATCACAGCGGCAGAATACATAGTTCCTGTTGCGCCAGAGTGAAGCTTGATTCGAAGTTTTCGTTGATTGACGACAAGTGTGTCAACCAGAGCCTTGTCAAGGAATGTGGTCAGGAATGTGATCTCCCGCGAACACAAGGAGGAAGAGCCACTCAAAGTGCAGACGAAGGAGGATATGGAAGAATGTGTAATAATTAAACCAGAAGTATCCAAGCAGTGTGATCTACGACATTGACTAGAGTAGGTGGCGACTCAGAGTCGGCCAATGTGGCCAATTCTATGGTGCCACAGCCCTATGGGGAATGAGGATGTGGAAGAACCTGGGAGGTCATGAGCCGGAAGCTTGGAGGCTGAGATGGTGGAGGCCTTACCGTGTGTGCACCGGCATGAACTGTTGGCATGAACTGCGTCGGATACATCACAGAACCTTGTGGGGGGTGAAAATTTGGATGATATGGTGGAGTGTGAGACGGCATCAGGTGATAGTAAAGTGGAGGTTGAGATATTGGCATTGGCGCCACAGCATGTGCACGACCTGCTAGCGTGAAGTCGGTCGGATACATCGTGGGACCCATCGAAACCTGAGCGGGCATGGTATTCATAGCATGGGCATACTGTGGTACGTGAAGAGGCTGAGAGGGTCCAGTACAGGCTGAAGCCTGTGGGTATTGGGAAGCCTGAGGGGGCCTCACAAACTGCACATTCAGTGGGGCAGGCAGCACAGTGAACGATGCGGCGGCGTGAAGAGGCTGAGAGAGTCCAGCAAAAGATGGACCCTGAGGGTATTGGTAAGCTTGGGGAGGCCACGCAAACTGTACATCCGGTGGGGCAGACGGCACAGTGAATGATGCGGCAGCATGGGGGGGCTGAGAGAGTCCTGAAGAGGCTGAGCCCTGAGGGTATTGGGAAGCCTGAGGAGGCCTCATGGACCGTACATCTGGTTGAGTAGGCGGCACAGTGAACGATGCGGCAGATGAAGGTGGTGGTGAATCGCATGCAGCGCCAGTTGAACGCCGCACGGCTGTTGAGCGACCCTTTGCCTTGCCTTTGGGTTTCGTTTTCTTGACCGTTGTGTCGAATGCGGGAGTAGTGGTGGTGATGGCAGGAGCGGGGGAATCTGCCCATGCCCCACTGGTAACGGGTGGTACTGGTGCGGATTTTGCGGCACGTTTGTCACGCAACTGGCTGACAGCAGTTTTCCGAGCGTCTGACACGTTCGTGACACGTATTGGTGTGTCATGGAGATTCTGGGGTAGGCATGAGCGAATAGCCTCATAGTTGTGAATTGACCACGTATTCAGGAAATATGATCGTGTGGGCTTGTGCTGAATCACCGGAACCTTGCGCTTGATCTCAAGTCTTTCTTGTCGCATTGGTTTCGACTCTATCTCTACACACTGAGCATCAATGCAGTTATGTTGGACATTAACAGAACAGATAATATCCTGAAGACGATCGTTGCAGTGAGATTTGCCAAGAGAACATCGTTAAAAAGGGACGTACCTGTCCGGACACAATAACTTCTTCATCAGTCATATCCAGGCATGGTGCATGAATCTTGGGATGCAGTGTTGGCACAAGCGAGAATAGCTGTAACACAACAAATTTGACGTCGCAATCTGCGGAGAGCAGAATTTCACGTATGCGGCCTATGCGGCTCTGATGACGGTCAATACTAGCCAACATCCAACAAATGATATACTGCTCACATCCTTCTCAGCTCTGTAGCGAAAATTTACATTCCCATCAACACGAATGGTATCGCCATTGCTGGCGATTAGCGAAACACCCTGGAAAAGTGTTGTATAGTCCTGTGGTATCACTTGAAGTAAGGTTGCGCAGCGTGTTGTTTTCCACTCTACTGGCACCTTGACTTTCTTTCCCTCTGCGTTAACCTGGTTCATGGGTCTCCCGGACGCTGAGGTACTTGAATGAGTATATTGAAGAAATAGAACGACGGCATACCGATCCTAGGAGGATCTTCATTCTTGATACCGAGTAACCATGCTTGTACAGGGTGTGCAGGAAGGAAACTCCGCAAGGCAGGACTGCCTCGAACCCATCTCTGTGTCTTCTTGTCGAACCAGTATCCACCTGTAGCGATGTGTTTAATAATATCCTGACGTGCAAAAGTCTTGCAACTGTCGCGGCTTGGTGCTTGACGGTTGCTGTAGACGCAAGAAAGGCGAAAAACACCGTTAAACGACTCGTACCGTTCGGTTGAAAAAACGATGGCTGGACCAAACCGACGGATATAGAGCGGGAGATGAACTAGAAAATGAAACTTCGGTTTCGTGATCAGAATACTCGGCGCACATTGAGTGGTGATGTTGAGGAAGTCATCGATGGTTTTAGAGAGCTTTGCCTGGGTGCCTTCATTAAGCTGAAAGGAAATATACCGGCAACTGTGTAGCTTACAAGATAAGCATCAGTATTATGGATTTTTGTGTGCCATAGGAGCATGACGAGCTCGCCAATCGTTGTCCACGCGTCGAGTACAGGCTTCGGGACAAGATCATGAATAATATATGGCATCACCTGAGCCAGACTCTTTAGATGCCTGCCAATCAAGCTCCCCTTATAATGGACAATGTATTCAGCCCCCAATGATGGCGCATTCAAACCCTCTTGATCAATCAACTCAAGACGAATCTGGAACAAATCCAAAAGTTTTGATTTGGCGAGAAGGAAGGTCGTTTGTCCCCAAAAGTATTTCACAACTCCAAGGAGAATTGTGTGAAGGATTTCTGTTGGCGTGTCACGATGGATATCTGTGCCTGTCGAGTGAATTAAATTTGTGAATTGTCACTATTGTCACTACCGGCCTCAGAAATTTAATTGTCACCTTGTAGCCCCAGTAAGGGGTTGATTGCGCACTCGAGAGGACGTCCTTTGAGGTAGTCCTCTAACTCCTTCCCTAGTGCCGCCTGGACTTCTTCCTCAGGCCTGGCATGCATCCCTGCTCCTCGTTTCCGCAGCTTTTTCCCCATCTCAACAAGCGTATCGAGGACGGATGCTGAGGTAGAATCACTTGTGCCAGTTGTTGAGATTGAGTTCTTGATCTTGTCGGTAGCTCCTGACAGATGCGTTGCGGTGTGAAAGTGATTGCGGATCGTAGCCGCAGTCGCCTCTGGTGTTCGCAGATTACCTGACTGTTCATAGTTGAGAGTTTCAATTGAAGAGGCAGCTCACAGCATAAATACCATACCGTAAATATTGTGCCATATCCAGCTTCTGTCTCTTTGTGCACCTTGGTGCCTCCGACATCACGGGTTCAACAAAAATAGTTACAACAGAGACCTGCATGGCTACACATCTCTGCTCGCATGGGATTGTCCCCAGAGAAATAAAGGGCGTATGGGATAAGCATGACCTCTTCGTTCTCCTTGCAGTCCCACGCAACTATACCGGAGACTGCTGCTTTACTGTCGCACAAGTTGAGATTGTCATAGTACAGTATTGTGATGCTCACAGCTCACCAAATCGAGTCTTTCATGGCCTGCATCAACTCCATGGGCGCTGCGTGTGGTGACCCCGTCACAAACCTAACGCAGAATTCCTTTTCCATCATTTCGCGCGGGAGGTTTGCATTTGACATATAGATGGCGTGATGCTTATTCCATTGTTTTGAGACATTTCCGGAAACATCATCCATAAAGATGATGAGGGGAACAGCATAGACCATGCGTCCCTGTGATTTATCACGAAGCGGGTTTGCTTCAAGTTTTGCATAACGCGCTGACGACTCTGGAAACGATAATCAGTCCTTTCCAAACCGGTGTCATTTGAGAACACGACCTGTGAGTCCACATTGAAGTTCTCCAGGATTAGTAGAAATATCTTTGAACGAGCGGTCGAATCCTGAGGCCGGGATGATTACTTGTTCGTTGTTCACAATGAAGCCGACCTTTGATGTGGATCAGCGACATTTCAAATACATATTACCGGATACATTACATCTGTTCTCTCAACCTCATGACCAAGAGCATAAAGCTCTTTCTGCCCGGGCAGATGGGCAGACCCTGGATGTATCGCCTCGTGAGCTGCGGACTCAGATTGACTGGTGTCCGTGTCAACAGACAGTACAACGTGTTCAGGCTCTTCACTAGCTGCTGGATATGAACCATAGAAGAAACGCTTGGGGATAAAGTAGCGCCGAGAGCACTCTTGTAAAAGTTCATCTACAAAATATATCTTACCATCGACACGAACAGCTGGAGAAGCAGGACCATCAAACATCATCTTCGTGCCGTTGAAGACTTGCGACATGGAAGGGCCTCCGTCGTCAGGATAATCTTGCATGGCATGACGAGTCAGTGGATTGGCATAGTCCTGCAAGCTTGCCAGTCAGCTTGATTGTATATCGCAGTTGTCTTACCAACCTTTCCAATGGCGATTCCGATGTCATTGATATAGAAAATATTTCCATTGATAGATTCGACTTCTTCGGTTGGGTGGCCAACACATTTTTCGATCTCATCTTGGGTTTTCTTGAGTGAATACAACGACGGAAGATCCGCTACACCAAGTTCCTTCGCCCAATCAAGTACTGCTGTCTTCTGGGCATCAGAGAAGGGAATTCGAGCTGAGCCAAACAATACAGATGTGGTAAAATGCTAGGTATAATGTGAACGATCCGATGATAACCATTTTGATGCGTACTCACTGCCCTTGATGGAAATAGGAAATATGGACTATCCTCTTTGACGGGAAGCTTCCGCCTTAAACGACCATTCGAACAGGTGTCTTGCACCACTTCGGGAACTGTCGTTAGAATACGCGTGCTATAGAAAATGCGATCAAACATACCTGGCAACCCTATCCCGAAGTCTGACTCATGATCAGTGTTGTTGTTGTCGTCTTCGCAGCCGCCATGATCCTTGATACCTTCGTTGAACGACCCGAGTTGTGGCTGAAACAACCTCTCGCCCTTTGTGACCGCGTCTTGCAATGCATCAAAAATATCACCATGGAATTCTTGTTTCGATATCTCAGATACACGTTCTCGGTAATACTCCTTCCATATATCTGCAATAGGTACTTCTTCGATGGAAGGATCGTCCTGAGCATACCGGTGATCGGCCAGCAAGCCGGGTGAAGGTGGTTCCAAGTCTAAGTCAATGGTCATGCTAGCTGGGTTATCACCTGGGTCATGTTGCATAATGGGTTCCTGTTCGAAGTGATCTGGAACCTCCATATCTAAAGGGAGCGCGGTAGACATGCTCGGTTTGTTGTCTGAGTTTGTTGGTGAGGGTGAATCTATGGGGGATCCAGGAAGGAATGATTCCGAGTCATGACGCGGTAGGTGTCGCTGATGCAGCGCAGTCAGAGAATGATTTTTTGCATCTTTCCGGTCCATCGATCGGTAACTGCCTCTCCGCTGTGGACAAACGATGCACTGAACACGACTTTTGTTCGTCCCAAGGCAGAATTGAAAGACTGAAGGCAATATTATCAAACGAAACGGAGTCCTCTGAGTTAAACATACCTTTCCCGTCGATCAGCCCATTGAGAGTGAGCGAGTTCATGTTGGCTCAAGGCTTGAATGATTCGGCACAGCCCGGAATTGGGGAGAGACATAGGGGTGGTCACGTGATGCATTCGCTGCTCAAACGCACAAGTCCAGCTTTGCAATTCTGGAAAGCGCATCATGGATGTCCAACATTCAACAACCCAGCCAGACTTTGAATGTCCATTCACATCCACCAAGGTTGCCACTGTCGAATTTTGCTCTGGAGATGAACACACAGTTTCCCTCAAGCCTCTCCTGGTCACGGTTTGCTTCCAAGGCACTCTTCCAAGGCAACTCGCCCACCAACAAATTGTGAGTTACCTATAAACTATCTGACTTCAGTTTCTCACATAGTCTATAGCCCGTTAAAATTTCTGTTTCACTGGCTGAGGAGCATCGAGCATTTACAACGCCTGTCATCGATGCAATTACATGGGATGTATCACACTCAGCTGGGGAGGAGTCATTCTCTTCAGATGAAGTGAGTTTGCTTTTTTTCTTCTAGTTGCTTTATATCTAACGAACTGCCCACCGACTCAAGATGTCTATCGAGGATCAGGCCGATTTCGGCCACTATGACTCAGAGCCAGACGTGGAGGTCCCGTTCTTACCCCTCCCTTCCAAATTCAACTTTGCGGCACCCCTAGACTGGCATTCACTTTCAATTCAGATTGAGAAATGGCTTGTCTCGGAGGTATCCATGCAGTCGCAGTATTGGACTTGGGGCCGTGATATGTTCTGGCTCACATTTGTCGCCAATTACCCAGCCTTTCCTAGAGGCAAGTGGCGTATGTGGAACTCTAAGATTATGCCCGTAGGAGATTTCATTGAAGCATGGCTCGCTGGGAACCATGATTTGCAAACGTCCTGTGCTCACTCCACTTCTGAGTGGAGAGTCCAAATGCGCGGGTATATCTTAGATGAATTCTGTAGACACGCTTCCCTCTTTCATCTGACTGCGTTTCACATTCCGGACGATATGTAGCTTTCGTACAGTAAATCTTGTTTGATTTGTCGCATCTGTTGCATGTACCCGAGCCAAGTTGCAATGTTATATGCCTTTCTCTGTCGAATTATAGACATAAAGCTGGTGATCATGAGAGACATTGTATATACATACAAGTTCAGATGTCTGATACACATATGAATTTCTCAGATGTTAACCACACATCTGAGCGGACGTCCAGCCGGCGTCGTCAAGCAGACACGCAAACGTTGCTCACAGGACCTCGGTTGCGTGCTTACAAAACGCGGCACACACCAGTCCTCTGGAGCCTCCGAATTACATACAGAAGCTGACCTCCGGCGGACAAATTCCTATTTTGTATATACTATGTGGGGCGCAGGCTAAGCCCACAATTATTTAATGTGAATCCGGCGCTTTCTCCCAAATATCGAACTTAGGTAACACTCGTTTGGGCGTGTACTTATGTCGGAAAAATGCTGGAAAACAAACACTCTAACTGTTAGAGAATGGACCTGACCCTCCTGGCCAATGGTACCCGCCATGTCAGAAAGCTTCTTGGCAAAAAAAATGGGGGAACAAGCCGGCCGAGATGACGAACGAAGCATTGTCATTCTTCGTGAGGTTCCTCAGGGTTCTGTTGAAAGCGATAGCGGTGCTACTGGTAATGACACGGTAATATGTGACATATAACACGCAGCGGGCCACATCGCAACACCCGATACGGGCATGCCGCACAGACACACAAAAGCAATGCATAATGCATTAGGTGCGATTTGTTCAGTCAATGGGGTCGCCGTCAGGTTTGTAGGCACTAGGCAAGGTTGCGTCGGCATTCCCGAGAACGGAAAGACAGTAAATATAAATAAACATAAACGTAAAAATGAACATTTACCCGCCAAACGGGAGTCGTAAGTGGTCCCCATAGACCCTCTACTACCGTATCGGGAATTAATAAGCGGTGCGCGCGGTACCGTCTAATTCAATCCTTGCAGGGTCTGCACCGTGATCTCCGTTCCAGCAATCGCGCAAAGGTTACGGCCTAGCTATCAATTGATTATGACACGGACCACTCGGCGGTGGGGCCAGTTCGCCTCGACAAGACCTTCCTCTCCCCTCCCCCTTGCTCTGCATCGCGCACCATGGGAAACTGTGTCTCCACCCAGGACATGACCGAAAGGGCACGATCAGATGCCATTGACCGACAGCTCGAAGAGGACTCCAGGAAGCTCAGAAAGGAGTGCAAAATATTACTGTTAGGTTAGCCCACCCGCCAAAACTCTCAGCGCCTCTTTCCTACTCTTCCCCCTCCCTTCTTCGCATCCCGTGCTGACTTAACCTTGTTCTAGGTTCGGGCGAGTCAGGGAAATCAACCCTCGTTAAGCAGATGAAGATTATCCACCAGAATGGTTTCACTGATGAAGAACTCATGACTTACCGACCTACCATCTACCGAAACACCCTTGATAGCGCACAAGCCATCGTTCTCGCTATGCGCAAGATTGGTCTCGACTGCATCGAAGCAAATAACCGCGTACGTTTCGGCTCATCCATTCCAATCTCGATACTTGGCCCTCATATCCGCCACCTCAGGTCAACACCGACCATATCTTTGACTACCGAATTGATCCATCACCCTCTTTCGTCTTTTCTCCCGATATCGCCGAAGCCATCTTCCATCTGTGGAAAGACCCAATAATTCCACAGGTCATGGATCACAGTAACGAATTTTACCTCATGGACAATGCTGCCCAGTCAGTACGGTCATCCCACCACATCCTGACTCGTTCTCACTGCTTCGCCCCAGTTTTTTCACCGAAGCTTTACGCATAGGTTCTCCCAATTACCTCCCAACCGAGAACGACGTTTTACAAGCCCGTCTAAAGACGACGGGTATCACCGAAACTAGATTCACAATGGGCCAACTCCAGTATGTTTTACTATTTCGCCCGTCCCGTCTCCCTTCAACGTTGTATAGGATACATATGTTCGATCTTGGTGGACAACGTTCAGAACGAAAGAAATGGATACACTGTTTTGAAAGCGTCACGACCATCATTTTCTGCACAGCCCTAAGCGAGTATGATCAGGTTCTTCTAGAAGAGAAGAATCAGGCAAGTTCCCCAGATGTCATTTATAGTTGAGCTCTAAACCACACTTCGTAGAATCGGATGAATGAGTCTCTTATACTCTTCGAATCCATCATCAACTCCCGATGGTTCTTGAGAACATCCATAATTCTGTTCCTTAACAAGATCGACGTTTTCAAGACCAAGCTACCCAAGGTGCGTCTCCTGACGGGACGTGTCCTTTGTTTCCTCATACCCCGCCAGGTTCCACTGGAGAGATATTTCCCAGAGTATTCTGGCGGTGCTGATATCAACAAGGCGGCTAACTATATTCTCTGGAGATTCATGCAAACGAATCGGGCACGCCTCTCTGTTTATCCACAGTAGGTTTCGAATCTTTGTAGCCTCGTCCCCGGCTCATACCAGCGATCAGTCTAACACAAGCAACGGACATGACAAACATTCGTTTAGTATTTGCGGCAGTGAAGGAAACGATTCTACAGAATGCACTAAAAGATTCGGGCATTCTGTAGGTTTAATTTTTTCCTTGTTCCATTTCCTTATCTTTCCTTTTTTTTTTTTTCATTTCACTTCGCTCCTTTTTTCTTTCTCTTTCATTCTTCTCCGTTCTCGTTGCGCTACAAGTCGTGTTTGCTATCTGTTGGTAAGGCTTCCTTTTGTTTGTGGTTATCACTCGTCTCATTGACACAACTATTGTGGACAGCTTGCATTATCTCTGTGGATATTCTTGTCGATTTCCTAGCATGTCTCCGTACATAACATATCATCAACCTGCTGCTCTCCTGCACACCGCGGCTGCACAACCGCAAGCTTATGTTATCGGCCACACACGCTCTCGTTTCCTGGACCTGGACTCTTGTTCCTTTTCTTTCCTTCTCTGCTTTTGGGCGAATCCAAACGACATGATGAATCCCTTTTCCTCGCATGTTTTTCATGATGTCTGTCTTCATTCCATTTCATCCTCTTCTCTCCCTTTTCTCACGTTCTCTTTAGCCTTCTCCACCTGGTCGTGTTTGAGATGGTAGTGGGCTATGTCGTGTCGTTGTTCTCCACATACATGGTTAATTCCACATGCAAGTTGACTTTTTGGAAAAAGAATCTAAAAAAGTGTACAGTAGACCGGATGTACATTTTTTTCCTTCTGAGTGCGGGATACATGTCAACTAGGTGGCGGCGATTGCCGCCTAAGACCTTGCTTGCGATTTTAGCAGCTATTGAATGGCTAATAATACATGGTTACTACGAAGTAACATGGAGTGAACACTGGCGAAAAAGCTAATGATACGTGTTTTCTATTCAGGTGTGGCTTGGACCAATCATGCTTGCATACGCATTCACCGACTTCAAATCTCAAGGCCAGACCCTACCCTATGTTGTGATTGATATAGGGAAGACCACAAGTTTTGGATTGACGCCTCTCAATGTGTATGTCGCTCTTTCGTGTGGACAGCAGCGTTCCGCCATTCGATTACTGCACGATTTCGAAGACAAATTATTCACACGGCATCCCTCTGAAGCACTGAGAGAAGAAGACAAACGCTTACAGGCACTAGCGAGGAAAATGAGAGACACATTCATAAAGGGAGGATATGGTCCCAGTCTCTAGC
>JBBPQN010000354.1:0-17413 GCA_038092575.1 Boletus subluridellus | reverse complement strand
ATGAGATGGTGGCCACAAAGAAAGTCTCGCTGCTGACCAGTCGTTCGCTTCGTTATTTCCGGCCGGGCCGGTGGGAAACTTGGTTCCACTGCATAGTATGTACACCCCGTTTCGCCCTCGACGCCAATGACCTGTTCATGCATCCCTCCATCCCACATGCTGTCCTTGACACAGAAATGGTGTGCAACTGCATCTCCGTTTACTTTCCGACTTGGGTCTTACTGAATTATCAGCATTCGACGCAATCACTCCTTAGGACTGCTACGCACCGGTCTTCGTTGACGACATCCTCACCTATGATACACATTTGTGGGCTTCGAAAGTGAAAGAACGAGGTGTTTCGGTTTACTCGTGGTGCGCCAATTCGCTCCATAAACACGTTTCCTTGTTCTCAATATGGCTCTGTTTACGCCGCAGGCACCTCGTTTCTTTGGTACTCATGCTTACTCGGATCCCAGCTAGGTGACCTTGCGACAACCATGCAAGCAATCGACATCTGGGAGACCTTTCCTCGTTGCCAAGGGTAATCTTACTCTGACTTACGAACCTGAGTGCGCATCGTATCTCGGCTGCAGGACTCAGTTCGCGACGAGCATACAATCCGCATTAGACCCATTCGCAATACACTGCGCACAAAACACGTGTACATTCCAGAACAGAGAATGCTCTCCACAAGATATAGATTTTTCGTGTACGGGTTTCCCGGTCCTTTGGCCCAGGTCTTCCGACGAAAGTTGGCATTACTTCCTTTATACTATGGGCGGTCTCACGATCCTCCTCTAGACCCTCCGATTCTTTGTGTCCAACCTCTACGAAAGTCCCAAGCACCTCGTGCGTCGTTGCGGAGACGATGCCGTGGCTGAAACCCTCCACAGGGTTACAGCTTACAATGGCGAGACGAACTATCTCACTGTGGAACACTTCGAAGGCGCCGACCAGTTTGGAATGGGTCTGTCAGAGAAAGAGATTGCTGTCGAGGGGAAACCTGTGATATTTGACGTGAGTCATGCCGAGCCCTTGTTTTGTGACGTTAAATATAAGCGTCAGAGCCATTCTTCTCCTACCACATCTCTCCATCCTCACCCGAGCTTGCTCGCTTATCCCCCGTCATTCGTTTCACCCACCCACCTCTCCCTTAGCCTCGATCTCCCGATCGAGGCACCCCGCCTCTTCTCGCGCCCGGGGCCCCAGTGCTCAATCCCATCCTCTCCGGCCGGCTTAGTTTGCCGCCCACCCTCGCAGCTTACCTCGCCGCCCACAGGATCCGGTCATCAGTCCAGGGTCGGAAGACGCTTCGCGTCCTCACCCACTCCCCTACTCTCGTCGATCACACCCACTAATAGTGCACCGCATGTATATACTCCGACCCGAATATATTTACACGTACGCCTCTGCTTTCCCTCCAGAATATGTCGGATCGCTGTCCAAAGACGTGAAAATGTGCTTGAAAATGTGCTTTCGCTGCATAGTCGCATCCGACTCGTGGGTACAAGAGATTCTGGGACTGTCGTCCAGTTTACGATGGCGTTACAGATTACAGGATCAGCTGCCAGGCTAGAGTACCGTAGGTTGAAAAATTCGGGTTTGTGATGGGTTTATATGACACTGTCCCGCAGTGCATTCGATGTCCGTTGTTCATGGGGATTTCCACCCTGTGGGTTGCAGCACTTCACTGACATGTCGATTGCCTGATTTACAGTATATTCTTTTAGGGAAATATCTTGATTGACAGGGATCATAACCCGCGCCTCACCGACTTTAGCTTCTCTCAAACTCTTAGCCGACAGAAGGACCTGAGTTACCTCTAGACTAACACCACCCCGCGTGGGGGCGTAGTGATGTGGGTTGCACAGGAGCTACGGTGTCTTTCTGCAGGGTGTGATGTTCTTTGTGTGATGTGCCATGCGGTCATTGCGATACGAACCATGGCGGTCGCTGTTTTGTCTGGAACAATGATATCACAATCGTGGCTGCGTAATTACTGTGAGTCCAAACTGCACGCTGTAGAAAGAAACTGGCCCCGCCACACTTGGAATACTGATATAGGTGAGGTAAGCAAAAAGAATGATCGCTAGAGCGGAAGGAGGGAAGGAAAGCTGGGGGGGAGATAGGTATGGAAAGCGAGACCTTGGTAACAACCCAACAATCAAGTACTGGAAGCGAATTACGTCGTCGGATCAGTCCCAGGGGCGACCTTGCCATGTTTCCGGTGAAAATGGACGCAGTCCACCGATATGACTGCTTCCAAAGCAATCACAACCCCATTGCTTGGTAGCCGCGTGAGCTCTATAGACTGTGGGGGGTTTTAATCTCGACGTACTCGATGGAGAGTCTCTCGATCATCTCGATCAGTTGTTGGTCTGAAAGCGTCGGCACGGGAGAAAAATGGCGGAGCGTCTGGAAAAAAAGGTTGGTGAAATATGCCCGAATGTTCTTGTGACGCGAGGCGAGAATACTCTGACACTCGGGTTGCCCGTTCCTCATTGTCGTAGCCCCGCAGCACGACGATCATGGGACATATCTGTCCACCCGCGATATCGTGGGACACCTCTAGCATGTCTACTTCCTCTGTCGGGATAGTTCCATTCCCCAGAGGGGAGGTGTAGAAGACGAGTACTGCACCTTGGGGGCGTGCATCTCCAGCGCACGCTTGTCCACGGAAATAAACTCGTATGACCGACCCTCTATCTGAACGCGCTCCGACGTCCAATGAGAGCTTGATGGGGACGGGCGCAGAAGCGTCGCTGGCAGACACCATGTCACAGTTGATCACCCTCCGAATGGTTCTACTCTTCTTGTTCTACCAGCAACCATCGTCCTGCGGAGGGCAGTGCGGAACACGCGCAAGACAGACGATATGAACGATGGATCAGTTTCCAAGCTGGGAACCTGGAGTACCGAACCCACCGTAGATGATGATATTTGCAGCATAGGCATCGACGGTGTCCTGCGGCGAAAACCCTGAGTGGCTCAAGGGAATAGAAGACTGTTCAACTTTACCCTTTTTCGTTGTCCTGAAGTATGCTTGGCTGGGGGGTCTGTGAAACGGGACCACTGGCACCGTGACTCAAAATTCCTGGAGCGGCAGAAGGGATGTGTCATAGAGGTTGGGGATTCATTTTTGCTGGGTCTTGAAACCGTTTTTAACAACTGCATGAGCTTTGCGACAACCTATTGAGACATACCGTCCGTTAGCGGCCTTACAAGTGGAACTTCCTCAGGGTGGTGTGGAAACGTTGATTCGTTGAACGGTATCCCGGTTTGCGTCCATCTTCCAAGGTTTCCTTTCCGTCCAATTCGGTTCTTCTAGAATGCGCACCAAGCGCAAGATCCTCATGTCATGATAAGCGCCTATTAAATGCATCGTGCATCAGTGAAATAAAACCCTGAGAACACACACGGTGACACCCTCGGGGAGTGGTGTTTGAATAGTGAATGTCTAACAGGGATTCCACCCTATGTCCTTGTCACACGCATGTGCAGGCCAGATCGCAGAGAGCTAGATGAAGTGGCCCTCCAAATTAATGGTCCTTGCGAGGCTAGTAGCATAAATACAATGAACCCCCATGCAAACCTGTCCAAGAGAGCGAGTGGAAGAGGGCGTAACCATGTGGATTCTGCGGATCAGTATGACAAACTTGAACACTCAATGACTCAAAGGAAGGATAGCCTGCGAGAGATCAAGTACTCCACTCGGTATTTCATTTCGATGAGACTTGGGACATTATTGGTGAGGAGACGTCGACGAGCCTCTCCGGAGAGTACCGAATCATGCCCATCCTTGGAATTGTTTGCTGGGGGAATTACTTATGTCTTTCTCACCACATTTTCCTGGGTGGATTTGGGGTGATGCCTCAGGGTAAACAAGCAAAGTAAAATACTTACAGAATAATGTAGTTGGTTTCATCCAGGGGTCAAATTTTGACAATGTATTTTGGAGATTAAATAATGTGTCTGTGATGCTCACATTCAAATTTATGCCGGGGAAACGCTGAGCATGTCAATAGAGGGGGCTGACGATCATGAGGTGAATTTCGAAATGGAAGAGAAGGCTGTGTTGGGCTTCTTTCCTAACTAGTATAATCTGCTGGACGTATGTAGCGTTATTACATGGCGAATCCCCAATGAACGCTGTGATTGGAGGACGGAAAGTAATTAAGGGGTCGTTGCTGCGCTGCAGCGCTACCAACAGCCTGCTGCAGGCGGCCCGCTGCCAACTTCTTGCTTCAGGCTGAGGGCAGCCTTGCCCCTGTTGGGCCCTGCATCGACACCCAGTTCTGCCAACGCCTCGCGTTTGACCTGCATATACTAGCACACGCCAAGTCCAGCTCACCATCATGATCTGGGCGGCTCGCCCATGATAAAAAGTTTGTTCCACCGCACAAGCACTTCTGCGCAGTCTGCATCATATCAGCAATCGAGGTGGCAGTATAAAATGGTTCCATCTTTCATAATTATTCCCTATCTGCAACGTTTTTCTTTTCCTTTCGCTTCCGTCACTGTCAGAGGATCTCTTTAAACTCCCGAGACCACTGCTTTCTCTTCAGCTTTCCATCATCGTGACTTTGCTGCATCACACACCTAGTGAATGGCGTCCAGGATGGACGGTCAATCCGCCAAAGACATGACTAGTAAGTCGATCAAATAACCTGTTGCTTCATCCTCAAGCCCCTAACAAACATGTGATCATGATTCAGGGTTACAACGCGCGGTCTCGGAGAAGGAATCAATACAAGACTCCTGTCAGAGTTCTTTCATCTATAATGACAAGCCGAGTGGTAGGTCTCAGCAGATCACCATGGAGCATTACTCATGATTCCCTCTTTCCGCTCAGCATCACCGGGCATCACACCCAAAAACGTGATCCTCTTCGGGGAAACCGGCGCCGGCAAGAGTTCGATAATCAACTTGATGGCGGGTCGCGATGTTGCGTCAACGTCCTTAAATCTAGGACGCTGCACGCTAGAGGCGATGGAGCATTCTTTCACTCTTTCCAATCCAGAGATATCCGAGTCACTCCGCATATTCGACACGGCCGGGCTCGAAGAACCAGAGATGGGTATCAATGCATTCATTGGCGTCATCGAACAGGCCCAGAAGCTCGTCACGTCCCTGCACAAAGCCGGTGGCATCGACCTCCTCCTTTTCTGCGTCAAGGCCGGGAGACTTACCGTTAAGGTGCAGCGAAACTATCGCTTGTTTTCCGAGATCTTGTGTAGTAATCATGTACCCCTCGCCCTCGTCATCACACACCTGGAAAACGAGCCCGTCATGGAGGATTGGTGGAAGAGAAACGAATTGACGTTCAAGAAGTATGGGGTCTCCGCTGTCGCACATGCGTGTATCACCGCCCTCCCGGCTAACGTGACGTTGTACAAGGAGAAACGGGATCAGTCGCAGAATGCTCTTCAGAAACTGTTTCATGATGCCCTGAGCAATCACAACCCCTCCTACATCCAGGACATACGGGTTTGGCTCACCATCTTCATCGAGAAGCTCCGGGCACTTTTTACGAACAGAATGTTTTTCAGGAGGAGAAACATAGCGAGGAGGCTCGAAGCACGTTGTGGGCTTCCTCGTGGCGAGGCGCAGAAATTGGCGGAGATAATCACGAAGGATTGATGATGTTTGGCGCAGTAGCGTACCAGAGGTCCCTCGAATGAATGGGATATGTAGATCGTATTCTTAGCTTGGTGTTACGACTTTACTTACATGTATATGCCACCAATGTCGACCTCAATTCGAGCTTTGTTCTGTACAGACTATGGCAGCACACGCTCATACGATTTACGGCATGTTTGTGCTATACCCCACAAAAATGTGTGACAAATGCAAAGGGGGATGTACCATTTTGGGATGCGAAAAACATGCAAACGAGACTGACACGTTTTTGGGAAGGGGCTATCTTGCAGGATAAGATGTTGCAGAGATACTGCAAAACGGTCTGCATTTTTGCAGTGCTTCTGTGACGCCCCGGAACATGCAGGAACGGGGGACATACGATGGCGGAGTGTATTGCAAGATATCGCTGTGTTCTTCGGATTCGCAGCACCGGGACAACGCCTTGCGATACGCTGGATGCGACAGGGGACGAAAAGGAAAGAACGTCTTGCGACGCGAACGGTTGCGAGGGATCCAGAAGTTAACACCAGTGGCATATTGCATGTCACGCAGCATTCAGCAGGTAGGCCGCATTGCTCGGGCGTCGTTTTGCAACACTGCAAGACTCAGGGGGTGGGTGATGAGGAGGAAGGACCATCTTGTACGATGTTGGACATCGTGGGAGATAGCAACATCAGGAAAAATGAAGAGGGAATGAACACCCCAGCGACGTATCGCAGGGTGACTCGGCGCTCTCCAGGTTTGCAGAATTCGTCGACATCTTGCGTTGCGAACGACTGCGAGGGATGAATGCCTTGCGATGTGCTCAACATGTTGATCACGGTGAAACGCCATCAAATGATTTAGAGGGACGGGGTGGAGACCGTTGTGGTCGTATATGGAAACGGCAAGGTGGTCATGGCTGGGCTATGAGCGCTGGCTGAGCGAGGCACGAGCGCGCAGCACGAAGGCTGTGCATGAAGTGGTGTAGCTGGGCCGACGGATCCATTTGGGTATCTCATCTGTCGTCCATCTCCGAAGATAAGGACCAGGACATCAGAGCCAGAGGTGGAGTAGACGATAACAGCGATTTCGAGCCTGCGAAAGCTCTGCATCAGGGGTCCGTATGAATATTGTGGTATTTCCCGTAGAAGATGTCCCAAAGGGAGGGCGATGCAAAGATAGACGACACCGACACTGACCTGTTTTGTCACGCAAAAATGTTTTCGGCAATGGACGGATTTGATTGCAGGGCAAGACTCCAAACACCAGTACATCGGAGACACCCGGAGTCACCGCGCTGTTACAGTGCCCCATTGTCTAACGTTGCCAGGTTTTTGCGGATTTCGAGGCTGCAAGTGCAGTGAAGCGCGACGAAAGCCAACAATGAGGTATTCGCTTGCATTGGGACCGTGATGTAAACCGCCGCAACGGGCATCCGTGATTGAAACCAACGTAGCTAATGCGGGGGTACATCTTTGCATTACCGTGGGTCACAACTCATACCACCGCCAACTGTGACATTGGAACCTTCCAATCCGCCATCTTCGCTAACGATAGTGATGAAGCCGATGTCATTGACAAAGACGTTGCTGTTGTTACAAGGGGGACCGAAGGAAATAGACAGACCGTGACCTTGCGAGGAAGATCGAACCCGCCATATATCGGCTTGAAGTCCTTGGCAATCGCCAGCCACCACCTTCTTATCAAGCCAGATTTCATGATATGCAGTCATTCAGGTTCTGGACAGTAAATGGTTGCTAATGAGTTTGGTAAACTCATAAACATGAGAGTGAAACCTCGAGAACGAAGGAATAGCGGAGCAGATCATATGGCTGGCAAGACGTGAGCCACAGATCATTCGACACGAAGGCACAACGTACTGATTAACCGTGACGTCACCACACGCAGCCAAGGTATCCGCATCATCGGTTCGCATGCTAACACCGTGGAGCTGGGAGGTAGACCTCGTGGTGATCTTGAGCGAGTCGTTGGAAATTGGGCCATCTGCAACAATTGCTCTGGTGTACAAACTCTGCCTGACGTGCGCACACGGATCATGAAGCCGTAGGCTGGCTCGGCTCCCTGAGCCTGACGCTCATCATAATTCATGGATGTCCCGGTCATCCCGCTGGTAGATTTCGAGTCCGTGGAGCTTGCTAAGCTAAGTGTCGGATGGTGCGAGAGCTCCTGTAGTCGTATCCTCCAAAGCCTGCGCGATGGTACCATGAAGGTACTTGGAGGCTGCTTTGAGATGCTCATTGGTGATCGGCTAGCTCGGGCGCAGCCGCCGTAACCTGGACGCTGTCGACGGCAAGGGCCTTCCAAACCTTGGTTCCCAGATCTCGTATCCAGTCTCAGGTCCATCGGTATCTTGACCGTCTCCCAAGCCGAGTTCAATAAAGCGTTCACCCCCGAGCTGCTCTGGGCGCAAGTCAAGGTTCTTGCCAAGCTTGTTGCAATAATGGGCGTCTTCGGATCGAGGCCAGTAGTGGCTATCTCCAAAGCCAAAGACGGTGTATCGCAACTTGGAAAAAGAATGTTCATCATGAGGTGCAGCAGCGTTCAAGGCCCTGAAAAGTTGGTGTCCATTTTGAGGCGGTTCACCCTAGCCGGCGACGGATGTCACGAACGCAACGTATCCCTCTTGTGCAAGGCTTTGGATAGTGTCCATTTATTCCTCGAACGATCACCGGAGCCGCTCAAGCACGAGCACACTAGAAGCTGAGAAGGGAATTACACGCAAAATATGGGAAGTAGCCCGACGGAAACAAACGAAACATCGTCAATTGCAAAACCGACCTACAGCTCTTGCAAAACAAGCCATTCACTCTTTTGGATTGCTGTTACATTCAGAAAGGAAGGAAAGTGTGTGCGTGCGTTCGTTCCGAGCAAGACGCGTCGCGATCGTGTTGATCGGGTTACGTCATCAGCCCAATGTGGGTTTGCATACCGCTGAGTGAAATCGGACATAACTCACGGAGGTGGACAGTGCAATGTGAATTGAGTATCTAGAATGACATGGAGTATATACTTTTATGCGGGTTTATCTGCAATGGGAAGGCTGAAAACGTCCATGGAGGAGTACATACATGTTTGGAAAAAAAAGGAAAAAAAAAAGAAGGACCCTTGACACTAGTTGGCGAGACCACCTAATTGGGGTTCGGGATTCAGCGAACTTGAGCGCCATCCTCTTGAGATGTCCTGCGGAAGACAGAGCGGAAGACAGACAAGAGCCGGGATATAAACGACGGATCGCCTCTCCAAGCTGGGAGTCTGGAGTACCGAACCAGGAGCTCGCGCAGAAGCCTCTGTGAGTCAGAGCGCCGTTGCTGTATGACATGATCCTTGACATCGAGTGTCGTCACGCACGCATGTGCATCGAACCGCATCCCATATCGTCGCAGAACTGCCTCGTTCTCATTCCACCATGTCTCCATCTCGCCTTGCTGGTGTTCCAGGCCAGTCACGACCAACGCGACAGGTACCTTCTTCCGAAAGACCCTGACGTAAAATAGGTCGTAGTTTCGCTTGAGAGCCTGAGTGAGTCGGGTGGCGCGAATGCAATGGATGATGAGGTGAATGCCCTCTGAACGTGCCAGTCCTCGCATCAACCCTGTCAGATTGCTCTCCGCTAGCCTGGCAGGTACAGTCCCCTCAGTTCCCTCGTCCAGTCCGGTGGTGTCCCAGAGGGCGTACGACATCCCATTCAGCTCGACGATGTGCCGTTGATGTTGGAACGCACACCCACCGGCGTCGATGGAGGTGTGTGCGGGGTTCTGTCCAGCAATGAGGTTGACGATAGACGACTTGCCGGCACCGATTTCACCATAGATGACGATATTGGGAGCAGAGAGACCCACATTGTGCTACGCAGAAAATACTCAGTCGCTGGGGTGGATCAAGGCTGTTCAATCTCACCTCTCCCCATTGTTCGGCGATTGAAGTGTGTCTGGTGGCGGCATGTGTAGACCCTGAACGTGGGGAAGCGGGTCTAGAATAGGTGTACCGTGGATTAGGGTCTGCATCCTGATAAGGAGGTTGGGCGGCATACATCATTGTCACTGGACGCTATTACCGTTCTTCATGGCCACGCCAGATATAAGTACTTTCAAGACTTGTTTGTGCCTTGCTTACGCCCTACGAGTGCAACATGTCAGGGATGTAAGCAATTATTCCCCTTAACCCCTTTTCTAGTTCCGTGACTGGAATCGTATGAATGGAGGAGAATCATTATAATGATCCCCCCCATCACACTATGAAATGGAGCGAAAGTTAGATCGTCGGATGGTATCCTGCTCTGCAACCACCTCTTGCGGTTATTTTGAATTTGCTGGAATGTATGGAACACAAGATCCTTGGATCATGGTGGACACCAATGAATAATTCTGATGAGTCAGTGCATTTGGACCCTGCGCACAGACCCTTGACGTGAGATCAGTGTTTTGATCAAATTTTGATAGTGGGAGTCTGGGCCCACCTTGATATTATCGCAAGCATGTACGGATCAAGCTGCCAAAGACGTAGTAGCGTTACAATGGCTGGGTTAGATAAGCTGAATCCAATCAACTTCCAAACATGTGTAGCGGGAACTTCAAGAAGCGACCTTTGCCTTGTGTACGACTGCCGGCTTTGGATGTGACTGCCGTAGTCACCGTATACCATAGTATTGGTGCTGAGAGAACACTTTCCGGGGCCCGCTAGGTGCAATACACAGGACGTCAGGAATACGCGTTGGCCGCACCAATGAAGCATGCCGTATAGGTCTGGATACCTATAACTCGGAAAACGTGAAAAGCTGTGCTTACACCTCGCGTCCACTGGGCAGGATTGCAGCCTAGTCCATTCGAGTACTAGTACTCAACGTTCAGCGTTCAACCTCCATTAGCAGCACCTCCCGAGGAGATAAGTACCCCCACGTTACCTGTACACCGAATTATCTTGCCCGAGATTAACGGGCACGCTGCCAGGAACATCATGATTCTGAACTTGAAGATCTTCAGGAATGAGAAGGAAGAGCGGCCCCCAGTCCACCCGTGCGCATGACCCGGAATCCCGCACCAATTATGAAAGCCCTATTTGGTTGACGGTGATGAGGTCCAGCCGATTGTTTTATTGTCGAAGCCTTCAAAGAACATACATATTATCAATGAGCTACCTGCCTGCTTGATCGATATATCGAGGTTGTAGTTTATCTCATGGCAGGACGTTTTTTGCACCATTCGGGACGGAATTGCAAACGTTGCGGAAGAGTAGATCAAGTAGCGGATAGAAAGCTTCCAGAATAACCCCTTGGCTGCGCATCAGCCTCAGCATGAGACCATGCACCAACTGAGAAATCGTCGATTCGTCTAATATGACATACTATCTCAACTTCGGGACGAGGTCGCAGGTGAACCCACTTATCAAGATATTTGTGCTGGAAAGCAGAACGTATCCAGGCTCAAGCTTCATGTCGTATCATACAGTAATACTTACTGTACAGATAAAACGAACGTGGCTGAGCTCAGCGAAGCCATTTATGTAATGCACAAATGGTACGGAAACTCGTATCTTTGCCGAGATGGGCTGCAGGACACGCCCTTAGAACCTAGATAACATCAATCAATCACAGGAACATGGCAGCGTTTCTTGTAGGGTGCCTGGACAAACCCACTCCGTGGGAGTCGGGGGTCCGGCAATCCCCGGTGACATCATAGTGGGTCGCGTAACTCGTTTATCTCTTGAAGTCAATCACAAATGTTGCATATGCCTAGATGTACCGAATCTCCGACACCTGTGCCTTAGTAGGGACCAGGGTCTAGTTCTACCAGGTATGTCGCTTGCACTCTCCCTACCATCTGGGCAAGTTGTTGTGTACTCGATATCCACCCTCCAACAGGCACCTGATCGGGAACAGGATGTGGTCTCTCAGGGGGGGGTCCTTCGGAATAAGAAGAAAAAAGTCGTTGAAGCCACTGATTAGAAATCAGATGCAAACTGTCGTTGCACCGGTTCTTCCACCGGAAGCACTCTAGCACAGCTGATTTGCGATACGGAAGGTCTTTTGAAACAGTCGCCAATCACCGTCGTCACCTAAAACCCGGTTTTTATGTGTGCTCGTGTCTTAAACATGAAACCATACGGTATTAGGCTTGCCCTCTTCGTTCCACTGCGGATACAGCGGGCGACTCGGAGAAGACCAATTTTGAAAGCGAGATTAGGAGAGCTTCATGTTGCGCACACCGCGTCGCAATGAAATATCGAAGGTTTGTATCGTATACTGGTGCAGGGGGAACGGGAGGGGCCTTTATTTCCATGGCGTAGGAGATCACATGAACATTGTCACAAGCGGCGAGGCAAATCCATCTATACCTGCCTGCTGACTCGAGGTGAAGTCCGATGCCCGAACGACCACATCACTGCTGGCTGTCTGAGGCATACCCAAACAGGATATCCTTAACAGGTTGTCCGTGGCGAGCTTCATCCACGTGCTCTTATATCGTGCTCTCCGTTCTCCGTTCTCCGTTCTCCGAGTAAAGCAGAAAACAGATATATTCCCTCCTAACCATCAACTTCCCTTGCTCGCGACTTCGCGTGGCATGGTGGTTGATAATGCATCCCGAGGGTTGTCGAGCGTCATGAATGGTTTTGACCCGGGTCGCCCTGCATCCCACAACAAGTTTCCCGTACCTTCCAAACGAGTTTCGTCGTCGGATTGTGGTTTCAAGATAACAAGGAATGGCTTCCCAGGCCCTTCTGGTTCTACGACCGAAGAGTGCTCCATTGGGATAGGAGGAAAGGACCTCAGAGACAATCCGCGCATGCTGATGGTGAACCCCCGCACCCCAACCCTATCCTTGCACGTATCTGCCTCGAAGGTAGGGTATGATGCAGGGGACGGGGGGGGAGCAAAGGTTGTCCGAACCACGCGAAGATATCCCAGCTAGGGTTCTTTGCCGCAATAGCTTCGACAAGGCGAGAAAATGTCCACTGACCCTTCCCATACGCGATGGTGAGACTGACGCGGAAAAACCCGATGAGGCAGTAAGCTCTACTCTCGACGCGAATTGTCTGTCTCCTCGATGCCCAGGACACGATCTCCCAAAAACTATGTCCATGGACTCCCTGTTATCGGCAGCAAGCACTGCTTCTGGAATGCCACTGGCAGTGACGTTCTCGGGAGGGAGTAAAACATCGACGAATTTCTATCATCGTCCATCGCAGGAAGGGGTGAAAGGCTGCCAGTTTTTGTCGCAAAACTTGAGTCTTTTGGGGGCTAAGAACTCCTGGAGGGTCCAGCCTCGTGTAAACCACGACTCGCCGTCCCAGTCCGTGTACGATGTGGACTCTGCAAGGTAGACGATACAAGGGTACGAGTTTGCATACCACTGTTGTACATCCCATGGCTGGCCTCACTGAGCTCAGCCGCATTCGTTTTATCTATACAACAAGTATTGACCCAAGCCAGCTTGTGTCCCAGCTTGCGAGACGTCTTGCAGAATTGGACAAGTTTATCGAACTGGGAGCTGCGCAGTTTCCCAGCAGAAATATCCCGATACGCGGGTTCACCGGCGATCTCGTCCCAGCGATGAGATAAGATGTCATATTTCACGACCTCTCGGGTGATTGCGCGGTCTCACGCCGAGGCTGGTAAGAAGCCAAAGGGTTGCTCTGATTCATACGTCCTTGGACCCGCTCCTCAGTGACGTCTGCGATCTTGTCTTCGAAGATACGAAAGATGTCTCTCCGTTTGACGTATCGCAGATTTGACGTATCAATGAAGCGGGAAGGTATTTCATTATTGATATATTCTTTGAAGACGTCGACGATGGGATCGGTCGGCTGCTCATCGCCACTATCAGCTGAGGGAAAATAAAAAAATTCGCATCCGATTTCTAACCAGCGGCTTCAACGACTTGTTTTTCCTCTTATTCAGAAAGATTCCCTTGAATAATCGCATCCTGTTCGCGACGGGGTGTCTGTTGAAGGGTGGATATCGAGTTTGTAACAACTTGCCCGCATGGTAGGGAGAATGCAAGCGACATACCTGGTAGAACTAGTAGACCCTGTGCCCTAAGGCGCAGGTGTCGGAGACTCGATGCATCCAGGCATATGCAACGTTTGTGATGGACTTCGGGAATGCTCCAAATGAACAGAGATAAATCGCGGCACGTGTCGGAGGCGCGTCCTGCAGCGGCATCTCGGCGGAGATACGAGATCAATTGTACATCGCATGAATGGCCTCGCTGAGCTCAGCCGCGTTCATTTCATCTGTACGGCAAGTATCGACCAGACCAGCTTGCGTCTTAAGTGGTGAGGAGTCTTGCAGAACTGGACGACCTTCTTGAACCTGGATACGTTCTGCCTTCTAGCACCGATATCGTGATAAGCGGGTTCACCTGCGACCTCGTCCCGGAGATGAGATAGTATATCATATCAGACGATCCCTCAGTTGATTTGTTTGGGCATGGTCTCGCGCCAAGGCTGATGCGTGGCCAGGGATAATTCTGGAAGCTTTCTATCCGCTACTTGATCCGCTCTTCAAGAATCAAGTTCCGTAACGTTTGCAATCTCGTCTTGAATGACGCAAAAGGCGTCCCGCAACGAGATGAATTGCAACCTCTATGTATCAATCAAACAGGCAGGTATCCCGTTCATGATGTATTCTTTGAAACGGCTTCAGCAATAAAACAGTCAGCTGGACTCACCACCGTTGGCCGAAATTCTAGGGATTTCATAATCGGTGCTTGATCCCTTATGGGTGGACTGGGTTGTCATTCTTCCTTCTTATTCCTGAAGATATTCTGAATCATGATGTCCCTGGCACAGTGCCCGTTTATCTCGAGCAAGATAATTCCATATGCATACCTGTTGTACTCGGGAGGTCACGGCGCTGCTAGTGGAGGTTGAATGCTGTTGAGCGCTCGAACGGAAGCCGCAATCCCGTCTGGACGCGAGGTGTAAGCACAACTCTTACGATTTCCGAGCTATAGATAGTCTGCATCCAGACCTATGCGGCATGCTTGATTGGTGCTGCCAACATGTATTCTTGAATCCTGACATCCTGTGCATTGCACCTATAGTAGTGGGGTACGAGTGTTAATTCTTTCAGCACCGATACCATGCTGCACAGTGACTGGGGCAGTCATGCAAAGCCGGCAGTCGTGTAAGTAGTACACCATAGCCGGGCCTTGGCAACGCGAAAACGGCAGTGGCACACACGGCAAATGTTGCTTCTTGAAGTTACCGCTACACATGTTTGGAAGTTGATTGAATTCAGATTATACAACTCAGCCGTCGCGATCTATACATCCCTGGCCGCCTAATCCGCATATGCTTGCGATACGGATCAAGACGGGCCCCCTGTCATACCAGACTCTCACCATCAAAACACCGTTTTCACGTCAACTTGGAGTCTGTGCGCAAGGTTCGAATGCACTGACATCGGAGTTATTAATTGGTGCTTGCCATGATCTAAGGATCTTGCGCTCCGTGCATTCCGGAGAACCAAATTCAACCACACGACCACAAGAGACGGATCAACATTGGGATACAATCCGACGATTCAATTTCCGCCTCATTTCAAGTTCGCAGTGCGATGGGGGGGATCGTTGGAATGATTCCCCTCCATTCATCCGATCACGGAACTAGAAAAGGGGGTAAGGTGAGTAATCGCTTGCATCGCTGAACATGCTGCACTCGTAATGTGTCAGCAAGGCACAAACAGGTCTTGAAAGTATTTATACCGGGCGTGGCCATGAAAAACGACAACAGCATCTAGCGAGTGCGACAATGACTCAGAATCTGTATGCCCCACCTCCTTATCAGGACGCAGACACTAATGCACGATACGTCCATTCCAGGTCTGCTTTCCCACGTGAAGGGTCCACACATCCCGCTACCACACACACTTCAATCGCCGAACACCGGGGGGAGGTGAGATTGAATGGCCCTTGATTCTCTTCAGCGACTGAGTATTTGCTCCGTAGCACAATGCAGTGGGTCTCTCTGCTCCAAATATCGTCATCTATGGTGAAACCGGTGCCGGCAAGTCGTCCATCATCAACCTCATTGCTGGACAGAAACTCGCGCACACCTCCAATGATGCTGGCGGGTGTACGTTCCAGAATCAACGGTACACCGTCTCGCTAGACGGGATGTCGTGCGCCCTCTGGGACACCACGGGACTGGATGAGGGAACTGAGGGGGCAGTACCTGCCAGGCTAGCGAAAAACAATCTGAGAGCGTTGATGGGAGGACTGGCACATTCCGAGGGCACCCACCTCATCATCTATTGCATCCGCGCCACCCCACTCACCAAGGCCCTCAAGCGAAACTACGACATGGTCGTTCGGAAGAAGGTACCTGTCGTGTTGGTCGTGACTGGCCTGGAACACCAGCAAGGCGAGATGGAGACGTGGTGGACAGAGAACGAGGCGGTTCTGCGGCGGTACGGGATGCAGTTCGACGCACATGCGTGCGTGACGACACTCGATCTCGAGGATCCTGTCATACAGCAACGGCGTCTTCATTCGCAGAGACTTCTGCGCGAGCTCGTGGTTCGGTACTCCAGACTGCCAGCTTGGAAAGCCGATCCGTCGTTCATGTCCTGGGTCTTGCCTGTTTTCCGCACTGTCTTCCGCGGGACATCTTCTACGAGTAATCCGGGAAATACCACAGTTATACGGAGGGCACTCGTCTGTGACATGGCCGAGGACGCCCCCGTCGAGTTCTCGCCCGGAACTACCGCTGTATTGGGGAGGCTCACAACCCGAATAGGCGATAGGCAGTACGAATTTGTCCGGCTGAACAAGCATGCCTTGCAGACGCCCACTACTAGAACGTTTGACGACATTGGAGGCGTTGATGCGGGCCTACTCGTCTTCTACACCTCCACTCTGATCAGTCCCCACATCCCACCAACGGACATTGACGCGCTGGCGACGTTCTATGACATTGCGGACGGACAGATACCTCCTGTGATCGTCGTGCTGCGGGGCTGCGATGATGAAGAAGTCGTGCGGACGTGCCAGGCTGACGTCGCCTCGCGTCACAGAAACATCCAGGCACATTTCGTCTCCCTCCCCAGCACGGTGGATGGCAA
Source organism: Boletus subluridellus (assembly GCA_038092575.1). Classification (NCBI taxonomy): domain Eukaryota; kingdom Fungi; phylum Basidiomycota; class Agaricomycetes; order Boletales; family Boletaceae; genus Boletus; species Boletus subluridellus. Next base: position 726 of record JBBPQN010000354.1, on the reverse strand, counting down.
GCCTGACACACAAGCAAAGTTGGGTGAGATGATCGAACGGCTGTGCATCGAGCACGTCGGGGTCAAAATCCCCATATTCAACAGAAAATACGCGGCCGGAAAGCGATGGCTTGCAGCCATGGTGAAGTGGTGACTTCATACTACGCAAACTGCGCACATGTCGGAGACACGGCAGGGGCGACGCGAAGACTCCCTCAACAATGCGATCCAAGTGCCAGTATCTGAGCCTTGGGTAGATATTGGGGCAGTGGTTTTTCCTTCTCTTCATACTGTAGCTCGTTGTCAAAGCTTACTATCTATACGAATGCAACTTGAAGGATGTACAAATTCACCTGTTTATGTTCTGTGTTTTTGCGTCTGTCAGCAAGCAAAGAATCGGTAGGAAAAAAAACTCGAACTTTAAGATCATTCATAACTGTTGCAAGGAAGCATTCACTAGTCAATAATACTAGATATATTTTGCCCATGCTTTCTAAAATGTGGAATTATTCAACATGCATATGGGTGGTCTCAATTACTTTACTACGTCGAGTGACATCTTGCAACGCGCCCTCAGGAGTCAGGCCAGATCCTAGGCGAGCACGAGTTCCCAGCGGAGCCCGACATCTAGAACGTCGGCGAGACAGACCCCCATGAGAACGCCCGCTACAATGGCGCCTCCGTCCTGTCCCCCCCGAATGCATACGCGTAAAACCTGCCCCGATTCCACCCCTGCTCAAGAAATCT
>JBBPQN010000353.1:0-17433 GCA_038092575.1 Boletus subluridellus | reverse complement strand
GCTACTGTGGATGGTCGAGAAAGTGGTTGTATTGGACTCTCAGAGGGACTTCCGTCCACACTGCGTCATACCCTTTATCGAAGCACGTACATACCAGTAGCGTACAGGCATAGCGAACAACTCGAATGTCCATGGTAGCATGTGAGCCAAAGACATCAGTCTCTATGATCTGTAGTACGTCTACGAAGTATAAACGGTTGGTTGAACCACAGTCACGGTCCAGTCACTCACGGATACATAACTTAGGACGATTTCGAGAATAGGGAAGAAAAATATTAGAAAATAATAAAATTTAAGAACAATGGCGATGGCTAGGGACTCGAATGTACGATGATCGAGTTGCAAGGGAAGGGATCGCCTGAGAATCGAGAGACATCGTATGGGTATACATAACTTTCCGGCAACCCTCGTCCATCTCTTGCGCCGCCTTAGAGGTGGCGCGCTGATAAATTTGCTTCGTATGAGCTGGTATGGATTCGAACAGCGGCGCATCGCGAGTGGTGATTCAGTCAAGTGATACAGAAGCGATATCATGCATCTGACCCTCGGGCATTGCCCTCAAACAAGGAGTTTTGATGCGCTCAAATAATGGATGCAGCATTACACACAGTAGACTTCGAGCTATACCAGGAACGATCATCCGTCAATATTCGGAGTGTGGCATAAGATACGACTAGACCTTCCTTCCCCGTCGGCGAGTACTGTCATTCGTATCGAACTATTCCGTACTTACTCCTCAAGGAAGAAGTAATTCCCCGCAGCTAGAAATGTCAGATTTAGATCATCCGACGAAGAAGTTTCATAAAAGCATACTCTTTTGTTCACGGTCCTTGATACTGTTTAACTTGTTCACACGCGGCCTGAAGTTGGTAGGATCACGCCGGAATGTGATCTCCAGAGAGGCCAAGAAGCGGTTCATCCCCGAAAGGAGGGATTGCGGTCTGTACGCGGCACTAAGTGTCGACGAATGCCAGTACCATACAACGTACTTACGGTGTTGCCGTTGCTGCGATGGCTGGCTGGCCCTCAAAGACAATAACGCGGTCAGCGAGGTAAGTCGCCATGATAAAGTCGTGTTCAATGACGAACGCGGTCTTCTTGGCGTGGAGGATGAATCTAAGAGCGAATCAGAGAACAGGTCCGGACTTTGAAATCTAATAACACACCGTTTGATAACCTTGCTGGCAATAATGCGCTGCTCAGAATCCAGGAAACTGAAATGAATCGTGTCGGCAAAAATTGCCCGGGAGTGGCTGAGGTGACTAACCTGCTCGGCTCATCAAGCAAATAAACAGACACATTGGGTTTGCCTAACTCCATATCAGCAACGGCAAATCCGGGGGAACAAATAATGCAGGTTACCCAAGGCGAGGACGATCGCAACACGTTGCAGCTCTCCTCCAGACAACGTCTTTACTTCCTGATCCATAATATTTTCCAAGCTCATTGGTTTTAGTACATCGCTCTGGAACTGCGGGTGCATGAAGGCCTGCTTGATCTGTTTGAGCAAAAGCATGCGGACGGTCCCAGGGAATTTCGGAGATATCGTTTGTGGTTTAAGCGACACAGCAAGCTCCAGCTTGTCTGTTTCGATATCCGGAGTTGTCACACCAGCCAACAGACGAACGAACGTAGTCTTCCCGGTACCATTTTCCCCGAGCATGACGACGATCTCGGAGTCGGTGAAACTTCCCCCTTCAACGGTCAGCTTGAAGTTGCCCATTGTCTTGGTCATCGCAGGGTAATTATAGTGACGTGTTTTGTCCACTATCAACTCTTCTGCGGTCTCCATCATCTTAAAAGTCAACGATTCTTCGCGAAAACGCAGATTCTCGGTGGGGATGAACCCATCGAGGAAAATGTTAATGCCTAATTCCAAGGTGGTTGGCTAACAACAGGTCAAATTCCGCGGATTACCCACCTTCACGAACAGAGTAAGGCATAGTGACAACCCCGTACATGGATGGTTTCCCATACAGACAGCAGACAAAGTCGGACAAGTAATCCAAAACCGAAAGATCGTGTTCGACGGCTATGACATAGCAACTTGGGTTAAGCAATGAGCGGATAACTTCTGCGGCTTTCAATCGTTGCTTGACATCCAGGTAACTCGACGGTTCGTCAAACATATACCTAAACGGGGTCAGAATGAAGAGCGAAGGCGGACTATGGGGTGGGCATACACGTCTGCCTTCTGAATACAAGACATTGCGATCGCGAATCGCTGAAGCTCTCCACCTGACAATTGAGATACTTCGCGCTCGAGAACATGGTTTAATTCGAGATCGTCGCACGTTTTCTGCTTGTTGTCGAGTTCTAGCTTGGAATCCAACATTTGGTCCACACTCATGTTTCCTTTGATCGCGCGTGGTATGTGATCGACGTATTGCGGTTTAATGAGCGCCTTGAGGTTATCCTCCAAAACTTTGGTGAAGTAATTCTGAAGTTCAGATCCGCGAAAGTATTTCAGGATCTCTTGCCAGTCGGGTGGGTCCTGGATGGACAACATCTATTTGGTACATTTGAGAAGGTGGGAACGGATCTTGCGTACATCGTATCGGCCCAAGTTGGGCTTGAGTTTTCCGGCAAGAATTTTGAGCGCTGTGCTCTTTCCGATACCGTTAGTTCCGACGAGGCCGAGAACTTGCCCAGGTCGAGGTGTGGGAAGCCGATGAAGCTTGAACGCGTTGGCAGTGTAACGGTGGGTGACCTCAGACTCGAGGTTGGTGGGAAGATTGATGATGGCAATAGCTTCAAAGGGACATCTTACACAAATCCGTTTCAACAAACAAGAACAGACCTCGCCATGAACTTACTTCTTTACACATATACCACAACCGATACATAGGAACTCGGATATGAATGCGATTTTGTCTGACGGCTTCACTTCGATACAAAGTTTCCCTGAGAAGCAAGACGGGTCAAGGACGGTTGTAATTCAGCACGATCAGAGAGGACACGCACCCATTTTCACAACTGGACATGACTATGCACGGAACGAGTCAGCCGCAGACAGCGAAGTACCTCTGATCTGCGCACCTTTTTACATTCTTGGGCACATCGTTTTGGCTTGCAGCGATTTGCATCGACGATGGCGATACGAGTGATTTTGTCCGCCATAGATTGAGTACTAGCTGGTGATGATATGATCGTTCGCTGCGGGTACTTGCCGAGTAATATAATTTAAAAAGTACATTGCACGTGACTGACTGGCCAGTACAACACAGCCACCGCAACGCCGATGGGATACACTTGGACACACCCAGGATGGGGAAGAATAAGACGACATCCAACGACAAGAAAAGCAGCGGAAACAAAGGGAGCTCCAACACCGCTGAGAAATCTGACAGCAAGGTGTGCACTTCCAACAGCCTACGCTTTGCGCCGAGACATCAAGCGTTGTGACAGGTCAAGGGCGGGCTGAAACCCGCTACCGCGATAAACGTCCGTCATATACTATGTGAGAAGCAGTCAAAGGGTTTGGAGGCTTTGGAGAAGATACAGGTATAACGGCTCTTGTTCTGCGCGATCTTGCGTTGAGTCAACCATACACAGCTAGGCCAGCGATTCGACAAAGTCGCCCAAGAGTATTCCGAGGACAAGGCCAAAGGTACTTATCATATCTGTTGTAGGTTGCTTCTCTCCCCTGACTCATGTTTGCAGCTGGAGGGAGCCTTGGTTGGATGACCCGAGGATCGATGGTTGTAGGTTGCCCACGTTTCTAGCGCGGTTATATGGAGTTTGATTGTCTCGCGGTTCAGGGCGCATTCCAAGATGCTGCGTTTGTATTAACCCCATCGACAGTGGACAAGCCTATTCTATCTCCACTGGTCAAGACTAACTTTGGGTATCACATTATTATGGTCGAAGGCAGACGATAAACCCCATCAAGTACATATCAATACACATTTGTCCATCCTTCGCAAACCGATCACTGATGCCGCAGTCCCCTGCGTCATGCCAAGATCGGACACTTAACTACATCGTTGTTCACCATTTCATCGGCAGTGATAACTGTTACTGCTCGCGTGGAGATTGCGGTCCTGCGCTTTCTTCTCGGCTGTTCCACGTCAGGATCGGGGGTGGTTCCCGAAGACGTCACTTCTGGTTGAATGGTGGTTCGCCTGGACGTGCTAGATCTTCTCGATTCGCCATTGCTACGATCGACTGCTCGTTTGCGCTTATTCCCGGTAGACGGCGCAGCATCGTTCAGGGATGCTGGGGAAATGCGTGAAACTTCGTCATCGTGACGACGTATGTCCGCCAAGAGGGCATTGCCCCTCTGCTTGCTGGCTCTACCGTTTTTACGACGTCTACTTGTGCCGTATTGCATGACAGCCTTCTTGAAGTCGACACCCTGCTTCTTGTGGAGGTAGTAATATGTGACACATTGAGCAGCCGTCTTGTTCGGCAGCCGCTGGGCGATGAGACCAAACTGTTTTGGGTGCGCGGCGAACTCGTTGAGGAAGATGTCACGCTCCTCTTCGGTCCAATAATCTTGACCAGAAGAGGCACTGTAAAAATCCGAAGGATCATCCACGATGTTGTTCGTGTCATCAAATAGGTAGGGCACAGAACCCTCAGTGACAGAGATCATGTCTGGAATCTTGGCCACGTTCTTGATCGCAAGATAGCTGGGATCGGTGAGTTCTTCCACGCCCAAGCTGGCAATGATCTGTTCCATCTCCAAGTCCGAACGGACGGCATCTCCCATGACTGCAGTCGAACGCCGAGTTGCCCTGGCACCTGACGGAACTGCAGACTCCTCCGGAATTCCAATTCCAGTCTTCTGGGCTTCATCAAGCCGCGCACAATGCCCTAGCCACTGTTCATGCAACGCCAAATATTCGGCTTTCAACCTGCGGGACTTTTCCACGATTTCAGACTGGCGCTCTACAAAGCGATCGACCAAAGATGATCGGATTGCCTCGTGTGAGGCCAGTCTACTAGAGGAATTCGCAGCCATTAGTTCTTCCGATCGACGATTCTGGTTGCTAGGAGGAAGTGGAAGGGGCAGGCTGGAAATTGCTTGATTGGCACGGAGCACAGGGAATACTCGTTCGACACGCGATTGACGATCACGGCGGAGACGTGTGACTAGGACGACTCGAACACCCTCTCGGGTTGACTTGAGGTCGGCAGGTGGACATACAACAGAGCGATGTGTTGAGGAAGCCGGAATGGTACTGTGATCACTGACAACGATTCTCAACGAACTGGCAACTGGCTCAGGGGTGGCAATCAGATTCGTGTGGTTAATGTCCAATCCGGGTTCTATAGCACTTGATATGACGTCGGACTCTTTTTCCGGTATCTGTGCGGTGGGTGAGGGAGTTACTGTCGAGGATGGGGGAGGAGGCTCTCGGCATTCACTAGCCTCGAGAGTAGTAGAAATATCGAGAGTAGCACGCTCTGTACTCGTAGACAATTCTGCAGCTACAGAACGTTCGACTTTTGATGATGATGCTTCAGGTGAAGGGCGGAGAGAACCAATAGTTGTGGAGTCTGTTTCCACGTGCGAAGTCACGACTTCATGAGGCGATTCTGCAACGCATGGTCAACATTGTTGCCTTCTTAACCCTTACAGCACACGTACCCCTGTGAGGCGTTGCGTCGCTGGAATATACTGATTTAGAGATCGGGAGTGGCGAAGCATTACGTTCCAGAACCTCTTGGTTAGCTGCATAATTGCTATTCATGAAAATGGTCTCATGGCTAGATGACTGCTTGTCGGCCGAAACATGCACAACCATTCCCAAGCATTTGGAACGTTCTAATGGAGCGTTGCTGTCATCGTCCGATAACGGCACTTCATTCGTGGCGCGCGAGAGTGCCTTCTCCCGCACTGGTTGGATCGACGGCTTGGGAAGAGCAGACTCTTCATCGAGTTCGGAGATACCGGACCCCGAACGCCTAGGCGATCGTGACGATGATCGAGATTCGGACTTTGTATCGAGACCCTCCCGAAAAATAGAACTTGCGCGGGAGATGGATACTGAGGAGAGGGATTGGTGGCCGCCGTCAGCAACAGAAAAGTGTCTTGGACTGCTTCGGTATACTTCCGTTACGGCGAGTGGACGAGGTGGCGGAGAATGATGTTGTGACTTTGGAAGCGACGCGGATAGACGAGGAGGGGTACTCGAAATCGAGCTTCCTTGGCGCTCGTCCGCACGTTCATAGTAGGTAGATCTTCGTTGGTGACTTACACTATCACCTGTGTTGGATGATGGCCAAGGATCGTCCGTATACTGAGGTCGGTATGTGTCGGCAGTGCGCGAAAAGGACCCGAGATCGCGCACAGCGTGGACAGCGGGGGTGGGGCGGTAGCTGTCGTAGTGCGGTACGAAGTCTGAGCGTATAGCAGGCCTTTGCGGAGAGAGGTCTCGTGATGATTGCCGTCGACGATCTCCATACCGATCGAGGGTGGAATCCAATCTACGAAGCACTAAGTGTTATGGCAGTCTTACTTCAGACGATACAGTATACAATTCATACCGAGCAGGTCTATCGAATTGTGGTTGTTTCCAAACCTCTTGAGGTTCAAACATCCTCTCAGCTAGGGTATCACGACGATTTTTGTCCCACGGCGGTGGACTCGGAGAAAGTCGCTTATACTGCCATCGAGAGGTGTGGTCCCACGGACGAGATTCCTGTGGTCTTGCGCGGTCGTAACGAGGGGGAGACGGACTACGGCTATAGTACTGCTGGGGCCTGTAAACGTTTGGCCTGTAGCTGTTGGGATGATCGTCATGGTATGCACCACCTCGAGGTTTATAGCTATCGTAAGTGAGCCGCCTTGTAAATGGGCCTGGAGAAGGAGATCTACGACGAGAGAAATGCTATGCAAAAGCATTGAGGAACTGATGGAGCAAGGTATTTGATCTGACTGACATCGTATGATGGAAAAACAGCTGGAGGTCGACGGAAATCATGGGGCATCGACGTTCCGGTTGGAGACAGCTGCCCATAGCTGATAGAAGACATGTTCAAGATAGCTCTTCAAAAATCGGATGCGCCGCCAACAGTCTTGGAATGGGAAAGGAACGCTGGGAATCTTGGAGTACAAGTACCGCAGAGACTATCCTGCCACACAGTACACAAAATTGCAGGTCGAGATAACTTGGACAGCGTCGAAACCGTCCTACCAATTGTTCTTTGAACAGCGCGTGGACTCTGAAGACAAGAGGGGAGTATGAGGGAGAGAACGTTTGAAACTCCGCTGGCCATGGTCGAGGTTGGTCTGAACGCGTCCCAGACGTGAACTTCAAGTTATGGACTCGGTCCCTTCCAACCCAAGCCACGGTCTCAAGGAGCCTCAGAGACTCCCTTTCGAGTATGCCAAGATACGAAGGCTCGTACTAGGCTCGTACTGGACTATAATCATCCTCGCTCTTCCCTTCTGGTGGAGGCTCACAAGTATCGAACGTATCGCGCTGCCCTCGGTCCGTGTAAGGGCGCAGCTCGACAGCAAACTTGTCTTTCCCGTATACGTACAGCTTGATGCGGCGAGCTTTGAACACGGTGCCCCCCGTTTGGCGAGAGAGCTCAACGATGGTCTTACTCAGACTCTTCATGCTTCCCCTACGTGGAGAAACCTAGACATTCGGGTGGGTGTTGGCGAGAGCGCAGGTGCGAGCAACCGGGTGGGAGGACAATATGCAGTTGGTAATAAATGCTATAGAGGACCGAAGTCCGCCTTCAAATGCATATACTGTTGTCCTCGGGAATCGCACTGCCGTCCGGTACCCCAGACAGTTGGTTGTGCGCCCGGAGGATGCATCAGGTGGGTCGGATTATGATTGGTACACCTTCAGCGCCTCATGCATGATAACGGTCCTCCAGTTCACCAGCTGGCCAGTATTCTGTCTGGCCTGCTTGCCCCGGAGATTTCCCCGATGCAGGAACAACGCGTTATTCAATACAGCAACCGCTATCGGCTTGCTTTCACGTTGCTGAACGAGAACGCCGCATCTGAACGTCTCGTTAATTCTTGGGACATTCAACCTGCGATTGTAGGAAAGTTGTCCGGTGTCATTTCAGTTCCGACGGTTGATCAGAAGCCTGCAGACCATCTGTTTCCAATACTTTCCCAATTGACTGTGCTCCATAACATCACCGTCGAAAGTCAGGTTCAATACCATGCACCACTCGCGTTCGAACCCATGCAATTCACTGACGGCAACACTTCCTTTCACGGTGTCACTCCTGAGGATTTGACCGTATTCATCAACTCCGCTGAATGGTCGTTGTGTAATTATCCCGTTAGCTGGACGTCCGGGATAGTATTTTTGATGCCTGATTCAGCTTCCAGTGTCTCCAATGACCCTGTGCTCCATTTTGTGTTGTTTGTACCGTCGTCATCCCGGCAGCCGCTCTGTATCCTTGACGCACACGGCAAGCGTTCATTAATTTTTAAGTGAACGGTGACTGAAGTGATTTCAGGCTCACCCACGGATCAGAATGCATTTCTTCTGCCCCAATGGGGTGGTATCTTCATTCTAAACAGGCATGCGGAAGATGCGATGATGTCGCACTTGACCGCGGCGGACTTGGTGCCTGTCTTTTCTGCTTTTTCTAGTCAGTTGACCGCATTGCTGGGTGTCCCTTCCCTTCCTCGTGGTGTGGGGTCTGAAGTGGTTTCACCGCTGTCCGACTGGCAGCTGGATGCCCTCCTGCGACACCGAACCTCAGAGAATATTTTGAGCAGCCAACAGACACTTCACAGCATCGTGAAACTCGTGGACCAAATTGAAACTATGCCTGTCGACCAAAGGGTCAGGGAGAATGTACACAATGCGCTGTCAGCTCTCGAAGAGGTCTATCTACCATTTCGGTTCGCCCAATAACATTATCCTAACGAGGTGATTTTGTCATAGGCTTATCGATCCGCGGTGGAATCCCCAGCGGTTCCTTTGCGACGGTCCAGTGAGGCATTGTCTTTGGCATCGCATGCATTTTTTAATCCCGGCATGCTGGCAATGCTGTACTTCCCTGCCGAGCACAAATATGCTGTTTACACCCCCTTGTTCGCTTCCGTCTCAGTGCCTCTGATAGTCGCGCTCGGGAGAGAGGTTTATGCCTGGAGGAGGGGGCGTCGGGCGCCGAGGAACGGATGACTGTACTCTTTTCAGTGCATCGGTTCTAGGTAGAATTCTAGTCACCGCCAATTAAAAAACTTTTCTCCCGGTGCATTGCAACGAACGTGTTTCAGCGCCAGCGTCAGCCAATATTTAGCCTGTCACGTGATGACCACGATCGACGGTCAGCGGTATGCCGTTGCACTAGGAGGCACTGCCAACACCGTGTATCTGGCTTTGTCTTTGACAACAGACAAGGCCGCTTTAATAATTCGTCGCCATGAGCACAAACAAAGTGAACGCTGATGGTGTTATGCTCTTTGAGCAACCATTTGCGCGCGTACGTCGAGCTGTCCTTGGTGTGGGCACTTCTCTCACCGATATGCATGTTAGGTACCCTACGAGAATTATCGCAAAGTATTCCGTGCATCTCAAAGGAATATCGAACGTGAATTGGGTAACGTACAGACAACGTCGAATGAACTTCAGAAGCGTTCAAAGGGAAACGAGATCAACCTTGAGGATGCCGCCAAGACCGTTGATGGGATGATAGCGCGGGTGGAGAATCTTAAACGCAAGGTTAGGTCCTCATGCATTGTGTGCTACTGACAGTGATTCATCAGATGCGTATTTTTCACAGCTTTCGGATCTGCACGAAAATAATGGCAGGCCCACACTGGATGTTACACATGAACGGCTTCAGCATCTCGCGCTGGTTGAGGCTCTGCCGACCACGAACTGCCCTGATTTTTCACGTTGGGCGGACACGCGGCTGGACCGCTGGCTAGTCGACTGGACACTCCGCGCGGGCCGGGAAAAAACCGCGAGGAAACTAGCCCAAGAGAGGGGCATTGATGTACGTTAACCCTGCGGCCAGTCTCTGCTGGAGCCCACGTTGAAAGTTCATATCCATTAGACCCTTGTGGATATAGATCTTTTTATGGACATCCACAGGATTGAACGCGCGCTGTTCAGGCACAGCTGCACCGAAGCCATAGCATGGTGCAGCGAAAATAAAACGGCGTTGAGGAAAATTAGGGTGAGTTCCCGAGCTAGCCATCCTGACCTAACACAGCAATTTCCGGTACTTTGCAGAGCACTCTCGAGTTCGAACTCCGGCTGCAGGAATACATTGAATTAGCCCGCGCTCGCAAAACACAGGATGCGATCACGTACGCGAAAAGGTACCTTGTATCGTGGCAGGAGACCCACTTGCAGCAGATTACGCAAGCTATGGCACTCCTGGCGGTTCAGCCCTCCACAACTTGTGGACAGTACAAGGTTCGTGGTACATCGAAGCGATTTCCACCGAGTCTCACGACGTTGTAGCGTCTCTACGACGAGTCTCGTTGGACCTCTTTGATCCAAGCATTCCGCCTCGCTATTTATTCGTTGAACAGTCTGCCGACGGAACCGCTTCTGCACCTTGCGCTTTACGCCGGACTCGCTTCCCTGAAACTACCCGCTTGCTATGATCTCATGCACAATGTCGACTGTCCGGTGTGCGATCCAAATATCAGCGTTCTCGCCAAAGAGGTACCCTTCAGTCACCATGCTAACTCTACAATTGTCTGCTATTTGAGCGGTAAAATCATGGATGAGGATAACATGCCAATGGCATTTCCCAATGGATACGTTTACTCGACAGAGGTACGATAAAATCTCACATTGACATGGGGCAGCTCTTACGGCTCCACCTGTTGCCTAGGCACTGGAGGAGATGGCCGCCAAGAACAACGGCAAAGTGATATGTCCACGGTCTGGTCAAGTCTGCGACTTTACTGCGTTGAAAAAAGTTTTCATCTCTTGACCTCGACCGGAACGACGTTGCATATATGATCAGCATTCATGACATTTCGCACATATGTGGTGACACTGGTATACGCCTTGTAGCAGAACACGTGTCGGTGTTGACTTCGGAAGCGATAATCATTACCATGGCCTTTTGGCTTTTTGAACTTGTAGTATGTAACCAGAACCCCAATACACTGGCATCATGAATGATGGATGATGCGGATATGCTGCGTGTGTACCTGGCTTCAGAATGGAATCAAGATCTTGTGCCGTTCGTTTTCCCACGGCCCATAACTACCATCCCAAATGCAAATGAGCTTCTTTGTTTGTACTGCACTCCCTGGCGTTGTCACTTTCATTCACCTTCATTTGAAACGTCCTGCAAAGTTAGAAAGGGACGCACTACCATAACTTTCATTCCTGCACAGTAAACTTGCTTCCATGCACAAGCGCAAGCCGTCGTCTGTCTCTTCGAATGGCATGAAAAGGCCCGACGTGAATCTAAAGCGAACAACTGTCAACTCATTGACACTCTCTTGGAGCGAGATACCCGAGTGGCAGAGGGACAACGAGTATATCTTGAGTGGATACCGTCCGTAAGTACGCTTGGCTACCACGATTGGTAGTTTGGTCTGTCCGTTATGGCGAGAGCTGAGGGTCCGATTTCTTCAGGGTACAAAACAGGTGGTCTGGTTGCGTTGCCTCTATCTTCGGCTGTAAGTCGTCATACGTCCCTTCATACAGGCTCACAAACATTGCCAATTACCAAATGGCCAGACTTTCACAATGAGACTGGTGAGCCTAGATAGTGTCCAGCCTCAGTATTCCTTGCAGTGAATGCAGATCTTCCATCCGATGTTCACACAGTGAACATTCACAGTCACTTTTGGGGTGCAATACTTTTCATCATTTTGCTTGCAACCTTTCAGACGAGACACGTGGCAGTGTACGAGACCACGACATGGGTCGATACCTGCGTCGTTGCAGTATTCCTTATGTCGGCTGTCTTCTGTTTGTCCGCCAGCGCAACATATCATACGTCTACGTGCCACTCTAAAAAAGTGAGTTTTCCCAAACCAAAACGGTTCGGGACACTCAAACCAGACAGGTATCCGTTAGATGTCATGCCTTGGACTACATTGGCATCATAGGTCGGGACGCTGCCACAACCTTGGCCACGATAGCTTACCGCTGATCTCTCTCGGTAGTACTTACTGTTGGGTCGTTCGTACCTTGCATTTTTTATGGTTTTTTCTGTGACCCCCTGTTTCGGGTCATTCATCTCCTTGCTATCGCGTCCGCTGGTGCCTGTAAGTGCTCTCCGAAGCTTAACGGATGCTTTACGACGTGTTGTGTATGATAGGTGCCACATACATCGTTTTGAATCCCGACTATGCGAGGCCAACCCATCGGGCTGCAAGAACGGGGGTGTTCATTGCCCTCGGATTATGTGCCGTTGTGCCTGTTACGCAGCTGGCCACGAGACATGGCACAATGAAAGTATTTTCCGAGATGGGCTTTGGTTGGCTACTCACCTCGGGTACATTATACATAGTGGGTGCATTGATTTAGTGCGTTGTCCTCGTTCGCCGTGAACTTGCGTGCCTGATGCGTTTTTTGATTTCATTCCCGCTCAGCGCCAACCGCATTCCCGAGCGGATTTCACCCGGAAAGTTTGATTATCTCTGCGCCTCGCACCAGATTTTCCACGTCTGCGTAGTCATGGCCGTTCTGACTCATTGGTACTGTGTGTTGACAGTACTCAATCATTCGCACTCTGAGTTGGGCGGTGTATGTGACGCGTGATCAATTCACCGTGTTTCCCACGCTTCGGAGACACAGCACTGTGCCGGGCCCACACCCCAGTGATAAACGGAGAGAATGTACACGTTGGCGGGGTGTTTCTGACGTTCCAAATGAAAGTGGATTATCATATAGAAATTCGGCTGTGGAATCCCCGGCCTCACTCGGAACCGTCCGCGATCGCAATCTACAGCTCTATGAACCTGCATCTGGCACATTCCTCACTCCAATCGGAGAAGATGCGCGGTCTTAGTGCTGGGACGATCGGCTTCCGACGGGAGTCTATGACGAATAAATGGGCGTAATGCCCCGCCGCACCGATACCTCGAGGCGTAAAGCTTCGCCTTTAGGTACTTTGGTCGTACTGCGCTCAGGGTTGAGAGGATGAATATCCTGTCAAATGTTGGCACTGGATTTTTGTCCCTCACAGGGAACGGGGACTGTGAAGGGACAGGATGGTTCCGATGCTGCATTAATGTGCAAATGCATGTTGCAGGCTGACGGCGGCCTCCCGATGCACGCGACTTTCATTCTAATCGCGTCGCACGGCACCGAGGCGATTGATCGTCAAGATCTATTTTGGCTCGATTTGGATTCCGCCTGCCAGCAGTGGTAGGCACCTTAGCTTTGAAGCGTGTTGCTCTAATGTCATGATATTCACAGGACTCAACGTGTACTTTGACTGCAACTGGTTAAAAGAGCAGCATTAATTCTGTTCTGTCCCTCGCCGTACTCCTCCCTTATCAAAAAGGCTTCCCGCTTCCTGAACCATGTACACAGTCGGCCTACAATCAGCTGCTGACGCCTTTCTTATGTCGAGCCTCAAGACCCAAGTGGTTCTGGCTCTCGTCATTCTTTTTGCGCTCCTGGTCTTTGGTCATGGCTCGTCCAAGGACGACCTCTCCGCACAAACCCCTGTCTATTTGCCTGGTTCCCATCTCCTCGCCATCGCCCCATTCTTTCGACGACGCTTCGACTTCCTCAACGACGGTTTCCGCAAGACCGGGGAGAAGCTATTTCAATTTAACATGTTGCGCGTTCGTGCTTCAGCCACCTCTCGGACTACCGCGTGGGTTACTAACGTCATCCCCAGGAGACCGTCATCGTCGTATCCGGGGAGTCGGCACGAAAAGCATTCTTCGCAAACAGGGCCTTCGATCTCACAGAAGGGTTCAAGGTTCTGTCTGGTGCGGTATGTGTTGCCTTCCCTAGTCGATCTGCATTGGTTGTAATGTACCACTATTAGATCCCCATGGTCAAGGGTGTCACCTCCGATCTCCAAACCCGCCGAATAGCCCTCGTCCACAAACGTCTCGCTTCAGTGCAGAAAAATGACCATCTTAGCCAACGTACGCGTGGCTGACCTCCATTCGTATGTGTCGCTAATCTTCCCGATGTAGTCATTGTTCCTATTCTGGAGGATTGCCACCGGGTTATGGACACCTGGGGAGCAAGTGGAACATTTGACCCCTTTCAAAAAATATATGAAGTATGTTCCTGAATGACGACGTTGTGTTCACGGCAGTTAATGGCTTCCCTATTCATTCATGATAGCTCGTCTTCCAAACTACTGTGCGCAGTATCGCTAGTCAAGAAATTGCAGACGATCCCGCACTGGTTGCGCGGCTCAAAAGCCTGTACGATGTATTGGACAGTGGAACTACCCCGACGACTGTTCTGCTTCCTTGGCTCCCAGGCCCGAGTATGCTGAAGAAGTTACTCGCGACCAAGAAAGTTTACGACATTGTCTCACGGGCCATCGATATTCGGTTAAAGAGTGGCAAACCTCAAAACGACACGCTCCAGATGCTCGTTGACGCACAGGATGAGCGGCTGGTGATGGTGGGAGTGAGTGGTCAGATGTCATATTTCTGGTACCCCACTAACGCCTCTTCAGTTCATAATGGGTTTGCTAGTTGCAGGTGCCAGAGCAACTGGTACCACAGCGTCATGGCTCGTAACCTTTCTTGGCAACAACTTGGAGTGGAAGGACAAGGCCATCCGCGAGATCGAAGGACTGGTCTCGATGTACCGTCCAGAAGCAGCGACTAGTATTTCGCTTCCGTCACTTTTGGCGTCCATTCCATTGGAGGCCTGGGAAGCAGAAACACCTGTCCTAGATGCCCTTATCCACGAGACACTTCGGATTGCGCAGCCACACACCGCCATGCGTCGCAACCTCGGACCTGACACAATCATCGATTCCAAAACCATCCCTTCAGGGGCATACGTTGTTTATCCATTCTCGGACGTTCATCTTAACCCGGAACTATACCCCGATCCGTGGAAATTCGACCCGAGCCGCAAGGAGGCGAAGTCGCCGTTCGGCTACGTTGGATGGGGAGGTGGTGAGTGTGCATTGCAGCTGCGTCATTACGTGGTTGGCAGTGAGGTTGACGCTTTGGTTTGACAGGAAAGACCGTCTGTCTTGGCCAACGCTTGGCGAGAATGGAGCTTAAGCTCATCACTTCGATGATGTTATTGCGGTTCCGGTATTCGATTGTGGACTCGCGAGGTGCACAACCTGACCTCCTACCACGACCCAATTGGAACGATATCCTCTTGTGTCGCCCCGACAAAGACGTTTATTACCTTGCATATGACAAGACCGAATTATCGCTATAGGTCAAGCTGGACATTGACCACCGGACTCATCCCTGGACTCGTTTGTACCACGACTGCACATCTTACATCATTCAGCACACGCTCACTTCGGTCATTCAAATCTAACAGCCTTTTATGTTATATTTATCAACTTTTGCATAATTTCTAGGATTCCGAACTAACTCGGGACCGCGCGCACTTTGGTATATACACACTCGTCTTAACCATACCTGTTTTAGTTATACCTATTCCTCGTGTACTTTTGAACTATCACATACCCAATCACTCGTTTATTAGAGTCTAGGTAATTGTTTAGAGCAATTAGTCATGTTCGCATAGTGGAACTCCAGCCCAGACAAGATGAAGTTTGAGGTGCATCAAAAGTGACATGTAAGACCACGCGTTTACGCTTGTCTACTTTAGCGTCGGTGAATGATACGTAGACCCCAACACCGAAAATGTCGCAATGGATTTTCGCACGTCTGGAACGGCAGATGTCATTTGAAGAAGAACTTGTCCTTTGGCCTGACTCGTGTTAACCTCTGACGCGATCGTGGTTCGTCGTTCTGTCTAGCCTCGGAGAGGATCTGAGCTGCCCTGTCCTTCTCCTCTTGTCTTCTTCCCGCGATCCAGTCTTCTCTGCTCCTTCTTTCCCTCTCTGCCAGCCGGGCCCGCTTCTCTCTCGATGGCTCCCACTTGCTCCGTAATATCCGGCGAACAGCTTCTGGACTGATCTTGAACTTGTCCGCGAGCACCGCGCACGAGAATGTGTCCTTGTCGAACGCGTGCAGGGAACGAAGTCCGTCCATGGCATCGCGCGACAGTTTACGCGTGGGGTTCCAACCACCCGGGAACGCCTCCTTGATCGTTTCGCGATGCCGTCGCCACTGCTCAGGGGTTGGAGCTGCAGTGGGTTTTTTGGGGGGTGGTGGTGGTTCGTCCTCGCTGAGATCGGGAGACGGGGCGTCGTTGTCAAAGAGGAGGGAGGTGGGTGGAACGTGTCCGGCTAGTTGCCAGTTACGGGGTGGGATGCGCTGCGAGTAGAGACGACGTCCGGCGACGGAGAGGACTTGTTGGATTCGCATAGACATGGTCGGTGTACTATGTAGACATTGTACAAAGGTCGTTCACACTCCGCGATATTGGCTGTCGGCATCCCCCGATCATGTGTATTGGTAACGCAGACCACGCACGACCTTTTCGACCCAGCGCTCACTGACCATGGCGGACGTGTCCGACGCAGAGATCAACCAAGGTCAGCTCTGCTCTCGTCGACGCGTCAGTTGTGGTTTGAAACCAGCATCGTGTTCGCTGATCCTCCAGCCTACTTGGACGTGCGTTCTGACAAATCCGATACAAATTGGTTGCTTTTGGATTATGAGGTCAGGGTGACCCTTTGCTCCTTCACGATTTCTGCGGCTTGGCCTGACACGCCTTCCCCACACACACACTAGTCCGATCGCTCAGACAAGCTCGTAGTCACAAAGACAGGCACACGGGGCCTCTCTGAGCTCCGGGACGCTCTCGATGATTCCAAGGCCTCTTACGGCTACGCACGCGTCACTTACTCCAATGACAAAGAGTCCCTGCGCGAAAAGTTCATTCTCGTGGTATGGATCGGATCTGGCTGCAAGGTAATGCGCAAAGCAAAGGTCGGTCTTCCGGTCTTCCGGTTACGTGGGACGCCGCGTGTATCTGTCCGACCATCGGCACTTCGTGGTGTCTTTTTCCCTGATGCATATCACACACCCGTTCTACCCTAGTTGTAATGCCAATATGTCCATCAACTCACTTGTTCCTCTGCACATTTTAGATTTCCGTTCATACAGCGACCGTCAAACAGGTGCTGCGTGTTTACTCAATCGAGGTGGCCGCTCGTGAGAGGGATGACCTGAAAGAGGACCCCATCGTCTCTAGGCTGCGTAAAGTGAGCGATGCATTCGAAATTCCGCGTATTTACTCCTCCTTTCCTGACACATTTGTCCAATGTAGGCCGGTGGCGCGAGTTACGATGGAGTATAACATATTTCCTCATTGGTGTACCTCAACAGGATGCTGTACAGTCGTGCATGTCAAATCTCCACCAGAGCTGCATCATAAATCAGTGGCAACTAGGTTGGCACCGCCGCGATAGAAAAGGTCGCGTATTGATTGT
>JBBPQN010000352.1:0-17509 GCA_038092575.1 Boletus subluridellus | reverse complement strand
CTTCCCCTTCGCCCAGGCTAGTCTCAGTATATAAACCAGTGTCGTACCATACTGGATCCCCAATCTTACTCTGCTTTCACCTCCCTTGAAAGTCCCTCTACAAGTGTGGAGCAGACACCTTCGAACCATCGAACCTTTGACCTCTCGAGTACCCCTCGAACAAGCCTTCGTGCAGCTTCTGAGAAGCATGCTGAGATTAGCCGGACATTAACTACGTCCGCCTATTTCCCCTGATCGTCGACCTTCGAACTTCTGAAAGCCTACGTTCGGCTCTACCCGAGTCTAACGTAACAGTTAGTAAACATTTCTACACCGAAGATGTGGCCACGGAGGTGATTCCGAGCATCATAGGTGCCACGCTTCGCAAAGATGAGCGAGAATCGCAGTCTCTTGTTGTGGTATTATGTTGGCCATCGTCCATAATTGTGCAGGATCAGGCTGTCAAGGCAATCATTCATGAAGCGCCTGGAAACACATGCAGCCCCGCGGTAAGATTCAGCTTCCATCCTTTCTGTATCATGCTTACCATTATGTAGCCCAAACCTTGCACCAGCTGAGGGCTGTGAAGGAAACATCAACACAACATATTCCTTCTGGCAAGCTTTACGTCCTGTCAACTCTGCCACAGGGGCCACTCCAACGTTTGCTGGATGGCTGTGTTTTCCATCAGCCACAGGGTGAAGCCTATAAAATTTACTTCCGTCCCCTCTCAGCAACGCTCCCTTCACAATTTACTCAGAGCAACTTGCAGAATATCATTGCAAGCACCACTTATGGTTGCGCGTTGACAACACCTGTTGGCAAAGGCGTGACATTGACCAGCACTGGTGTAGATGTTTGCCATTATTGTGAACACCCCCTCAGCTGCACAGCCGAAAGAACTTCAACTCGGTGGAAGCCAAACCCATCAAAAATAGCCATGTCGACCTTGTGTAGTTCATTCCAACCGTCCGTGCACTGACACCCCAGCCTCAAACCCATACCCAAGTCCGAGAA
This sequence comes from Boletus subluridellus, assembly GCA_038092575.1. Classification (NCBI taxonomy): domain Eukaryota; kingdom Fungi; phylum Basidiomycota; class Agaricomycetes; order Boletales; family Boletaceae; genus Boletus; species Boletus subluridellus. The sequence continues at coordinate 16,513 of JBBPQN010000352.1, read as the reverse complement.
CCGAGTGATATGCCTTGCAAACCAACTGTCGTTTCATCCGCCTCTAGTTTTTGACCTACCTCCATATCACCACCGCCCCCTCCACCCGCGGATCCGAAATTCATGCCAAAGTGTGTGTCTCAACCTGCGCTTAGCTAGCATCTTCGCTTGCCCAGACATATGCTGTTGAGCATGTTGAAAACTTTGGATCCCAAGCCCCAGGCTCACGGTTTACGAGCACACACAATCTGTCACCCACTCCACCTTTCAGTCCTTCACATCCATGTTGACGAGCATGGAGTCGACACTCAACAGACCACCAGCCCCAGAGCAGAAATGCTTATGAGTCCACTCATTTCAAAGTGCATGTTGAGTCTCTTCAGTACCAGCACGAGCAAGAATTGCAGCAGCTCGGTTAAGGGTGTCAGTGTGGCTGCTGGGGTTGAAAAAGTGCTTAATTGTTACTTTTTAATGTGTTTTTCATTGCTGAATACATGGTGTGCACTACTGTCCCCACTGATTTAAGTCGAGAATAAGTGAATAAGTATGAAATAGGTGTAATTTCATGAATGGGATCTACCTATACAAGTGTGGCTTACCTATCCTGTCTTGGCTCCAAGCTCAACCCAAGTATGGTATAAGTCACATAAGCTGCTTGTAAGTGTAAATTAGTCTGGTGACCAGACGTCTAAAAGAGGCACCCAAAAAGAGACACAAAAGTCACGTTGTTGTGTGAAGCCACCCCCCTTGCGCCACTCTGAAATTTACCAGACCATCTATTGATGGCCTGCCACAGCACGTGCCACTTTTAGACATCTGGTCACCAGACTAAGTGTAAATAAGCAATTTGTAGTCTCAAGCCGTTTTGGGACAGTGCTCTCTAGTGTTGGGATTTTCCGTGCTCCATAACCATCTGCTTCCCGTGTTTATCCGAATTCTTATAATGGATCGAGACTAAGCAATTTGATGTTTTCCTGATTTGAAGGCCTACCCAAGCCCTGACAGACACACTGTCCTCACATCCTCCATTGCTGACCAGACCGTCTCCATCTTTGACCTCCGTTCACCCTTGCTCACAAGTACAGCTGGAACACTCATGCACCCTGCCATGCCATCCTTTCCAGTCCATTCCAGTGCTGCACCAACCATTTCCCCAAGTGCCAATGCCAACGAAACCTTGCTTTCCCCACCGACTCCGAGCACATCTCAAGCCCTGACTGGCGCCTACCCCGCCTCTAGATCCCAGAAGCTTTAAGAGCACCGTCGTGAGCATCAAAGCATGGGACGGCGGGGCAGGCGAGGTCGTTAGTGTTGGTGGGGAGGGTGGCGTCGAGATATGACGGGTCGGTCAGGGGGATCAGGCATTGACCAAGTGAAATGATGGCAACCCTCTCGTTCGTGTCCCAATTCAAGCCAGCTGGTTGTTCAACTGATGTCTCATCTGGGCCCTTGTTGCAAATGCTTGCATGCATTAGGATGTGCTTGCATCCCTTGTCGCTGTGGCCAGCAACGCGCTCAGCAAGTGTCTCACGGTCATCCTGAATGCATTGGTCATGATCCTGGAGGAGGAAAGGGACGAAGAAGTGCCTGCTGCTTTGGATGAGGTGTTGCGCACGTGCCTTGCTTGGATTGATCAGCGACCTAGAAGGGTTGAATACATTGATAGGCTACCGCTGCTTGGATGGTACACACATTTGGTCTCGATGACGCATTCTCATCTGACTTGGGATGTTGCAGGACAAAGAGCAGTGCGCCAACCTGCTGTGCTATCACTTTACTCTGCGAATTGTTTTTCATCTTTTGCGAGGGATCATAACTTGATTTGTCTTTACAACCAATCTCCTTGTTTGATGATCTTGAGGTCAACATTCATACCACAGCGTGGAAAGAGCTTGGTATGTTTGTCAAGTCTGTGCCCAAGGATGAACCGGAGCCTTTGGTCATTCTGCTTCGCCAGACTATCGAAGGGACGGGTGCCCCAGGACGGTCTGTGCGTTCAACTTGCCCAGGGGTGTGGCGCCTGCTGTGCATGAAATTATCGCAGGTCTCACTATGGGAAGCAATGAGCAACACAAAAATGCTGCTTATGCAATCGGAGACCTTGTCGAGCGCACTGATGAATTTGCCAACAAATCGTTCGTCATCCTCTTTACCAGTCTGTATGGCAGTCAAAGTGTTATGGGTCAGAACCTGAGCCACTGACTGGCTCGGAGGATGATGACGAGTTCGAATATTGATGTTGTATTATGGATGTATTTTGATCGTCTGAACCCTTCTTCCCTGCACCACCTGTTTGTGCCATTGTGTGTATGAAAGTTGACGTTGAAGTTCATACTTTTGTATAAGTGCTACCATGATGTTCCAGGTCACAAGGTGATGCATCGTTACACATTGTCCTCTACTCTTTCATTTGAGTCGACGAGGCAACTTTGTCACTGTCGGTGCCGCTGTCGGAACTCAAATATTACTTCACCATGTCTCTGACCAGAACGACTGCCTTCTGATATCGAAGTGACGTAGGTGTGGTTTGGAGAGACTACATGTCTCCCCATTGAATGTGAACCACTGATCGACCAAACGTTAACAGCTGATTCGCGCAACCGAACGTATTCACCAGTGATCCGAGCAGCCATTCAAACTACAAAAAAGATGTCGAACCACTACTATGAGCTCACGGATAGCTCTGAAAGTGTATCAGATTATGATGGGTGAGCGGTACATTCAATATTCAGGTTATATCTACTATGCTGATACCTTCTGCATGTAGTCCTCCATCCAAGATGCAAGCCAACATACTTCAAAACAGCTAGCTGGGAACCCGAGTGGATTGAGGCTGTGGAGGGTCTTGTGTGGGACGAGTTTAATCAATGGTTCTACTTGACGATGACCCGGGCGTCGAATTGACTGAGAACCCAGAGGGTTCACCTGGGAACAAGGTACATGGGCTATTGGTTCATATGCTGGCAACTAATTGCCTGGTTTTAGAGCACTAACGTCTTCGATAACTTACCTGCACTGGCACCACCGAAGCCTAACGGTCTATGGTCTGAGCTTGATTGATATCTTAGCACGAATGTCGCACACGCCACGGACGCACTCGCTTGGTGGTAATAAGCAGGTTGTCAGTCACAGTCACGGTAGGCATTTGGTTGGTCACGATAGGTGCTAGATGAATGGATGAACTTCGGCAGAAACCTTGTTTACAAAAGTTGTTGGATCAGACCCTTGCATAGCAGTTACCTGCCATTACTAGCAGCACTAGGGTGACTTCCAAGGCCAAGGACACAAGTGGGACACATGGAGTCGTTGGTGGCAGCATACATTCAGCATACTTGTTTGATTAGGGGGTAGCCCATACCCCCACCAAACCATCCCATCAACCAACCTCTTTGAAAGAAATCTTAGAAGCCAAAAAAAAAACGCACCTGAAGTCAGTCAGCACAGACAACCACATCATAATCGTGTCCAGATCCAGATCCAATGTTGCATTTGTCTGCATCACCAATGGTTGCACACCACCAGCCATAGTAACGTTGTGCATTTGCCGCACAAAGAAACCCCCAAACAGACTTGATGGCTGGTCCAAAAACAGGTTGTCAGTCAGGTACACATCCCCGTGTGCAAAGTCATGTCCAGCTATCGGTGCAGGTGTGGGACGGTAGGTTGTGTCCAGCAGACAAGAACCGCATGTTCAGGCAAATGTATGGACTATGTAATCTTGATGTGATTCACTGCTGTGTGGTAGCGGTCTGGTGGAGGAATGGGGTGCAGGGGTACCTGCAGGCGGGATGTCGACATCCATAGATGTGTCGCGAATAGCTGTTTCATCCCGTTCGCAAGAGACTGTTCGACCTGGTAATCGGGAGTGCCATGAAACTGGAGCTGATGCCTTGGCAGGTTTACCATGAGTCACTTTAGCCTTGCGTTGGGACTTGGAAGATGCAGTCGAGATTGCGGAGCAGCCCTGTCTGCAGGATCGTAGTTTGCTGAGGTAGCCATTGATTTGATGTGAGCCATATGCTTGATGACAGACCCAATTTTCTCGTGCATTGTAGCGTCCTAGAACAAGACCGATGAGTACGTGGAAGCAGCAACGAATGTGCTGTTGCTTGCCAGGATGATGTGCTGCCTGGGTTCATTGCTGCCATGAATGTGCCGTTGAGGTGGCATTGTCCCAGCAGACACATCGAGACAGTTAATGCTGCCGTCGATAGATAAGGCAAAGGGTCGCTTGCTATTGCTGGTCTGAATCCCAGCAAGGAATTGGTTGAAGAACGAGTGACTTCAATTGGGACGTCCAGATACAGCACTATTGCATCAGGTCTTGTTATGGTAAGAAACTTCCATGAGACGTTTTTTTGTCACAGCCACAATCCTCCCCCCCAGCGACCTTGTAAGCTATGATGCATGGAAAAAATTAAAATTGTAGCAGTGCTATCGCACCAGCCCCTGACTCCCAGGAGATTTCAGGTTTATAGCTATGTACACAATGAAAAACAATACATTCAGGCATGCATGTTGGGTAACTCTGCAATCTACAACAGTACATAGTGATGTATCGGGCCTGGGCTGGTCTGAAAGCCCTGGTTTGTCAATGGGCCTACCACCCTCAGACCCATCTGAATGGCTGCACAATGAAGGAAGCGAGCGAAATGAAAGCAGATCGCCTGAGCAGACCCACCGCCTTGATGAGGACGGTCCAAACCACAAGCTAGAAATGTTGGTCAAAGCAGATGTGGCTCACCAAGCCATATGGCCGAGTGAAGGCCATGTTCAGACAAATTGGAGTGATCAGGTGTTGCGGATATCATCCAATGACAGTAGGGAAGTGTTCCTGGGGCATGATATGCGGGTGTATGTACTGGTCTTGTGTAAGCTGTTGCTCTAACTTGGGGTTACTGCTGCTGAGAAGCCCTAGAGTGGGCCTGAGGCCCAGCCCGATATGTCACTAAGTGAGATATTCATCCACATGACGAATGAGGTCTGACAGCGGGCATGATGACTCGTCGAGCACACATGCAGCATGACCAGGTCAGCTATGAACAAACCTGCAGACAAATCAGTTCGGAACACTAGAGCAAAAAAAAAACTGTCGCAACATACATATTCAGTGACTTTATTTTCCTTGGAAGCTCGACCTGACCATGTGGTGGCCTCAGGTATCTCACCAAGGACAGGGGCATGCGCCTCTGCGATCTCTGTGGCCATTGAGCTGACATCCCGCAGAAAAAGAAAACCGGGCCAGGCTGTATTGATCGTTCCGCTAAGGGTTAGCTTGATGGCATCTGTTTCGTCATACCCCTTCCGAGCTACAGGTTGAAATGTGCGCAGTCCCTTCTGAGCGAGAGACTGTGAGCAGCTGACTAGGTTTTCCGTCAGGCCTGTCTTTCGGACAGGCATAGATATGATCACGACGTACCAAAAATTCTTTTTTTCACAGGATGAAGGATGTTGGGGGAGGCAATGGGGGGGCAGTGGATGGCCAGGTTTGAGCGCATGGGCTGTTTTTTGAACACACTTGTTCAGGGGCAGTGGTCCCTTCGAGGAGCGAGGAAAGGCTGTAGAAGCAGCAGGAGGGGGTGGTATGGTGGGGGAAAGGCCCAGAAATGAAGGGGCAGGGGACAGGGGGAGGGACTGTCAGAATGTGTGGCACAGCTGGGACCCATGGGGGTAGGGGAGGAGGCCCTACCCAGGCATGCTGTGGTTCGGCTCGACAAGCGGCAGGGCAGAAGGGGGTTGGAAGGAGAAATCAGGCAGGGCGGTTATAAATTGTAGTGGTGCGCATGCACCAATCTATCGATGGCCTGCCACAGCATGTGCCCCTTTTAGACGTCTGGTCACCAGACTACACCAAGTCCCCGACTCCTGGGGAAAAATTTCGCTCAACTGTCAGAACTGATCAGCATGATAACATGACAACACTCGACACACAGACAGTATTGCAGCATCCAATTGCTGAAGCGCTGATTGCCACTCGAAGTGGCTGCCACAATGCATACTATGAACAGCATGCTTCTTGCTTCTGAATTACATGAACCCTGTTACGTTTGACCCAGGTAGGGGCGAACGTAGCCCTAGACGACCTTATTCCAGGGCGAGGTTTCTGAGAGAGAGATGGGTAGTCTCGAGATGTATTCGTAGCTTGTTAGGCGTACGCGAAGGCGAAGGGACAATGATGGAATCAAGGTGATAATTAGGGAGATCAAGACTAAGGTACATGGGTGCGGTGGTAAGTCTTATATACAAGTAACTAGGGTGCACAGACCGAGCCAAGAATGGTAAGGATGGGGCGAAGGGCGAGGTCTGGGGGTCAAGGGTAAAAGTGGTCTAGAAGACCGGGCGAAGGGCGAAGACTAAGATGGTTAAATGTACACGGATATGGTTAAATGATGATCTGGTAGATCGGGTCGAAGGGCAAATGGTCTAAGTCAAGGGTAGTCTAGGTGACCAGGTCGAAGGGCGAATGTTGTACACGGTAACGGACAAGGTTATGAACAAGGTAATGGGGATTCCCCATAAGAATGAGAACGCTCAGGGAGGTACGAGCGGGCGAGGACGAGGGAAAGAACGAAAAGGGTAAAAGGAAAATGAATAGGGGTAGGCGTACCCCGAATGAATTGTAACAAACCCAAGCAATTACACCAGAAGTTAGCTTAGCACTTCGGTCATAACAGCCACCCATGGAGCACCAGTGTTGCGACAAGCCCAACTGCAAGTGAAGGTAGTGAGAGTTATGTCAGTTTCTCCTGTCATTGGAGCCGATCACCAATAGGTGCAGAAGAGGCTCTGGTAGCTATTACAATGCAAGCATGCATCGCACCTACTTCAACCCAGGCTCACGTGACATAGGCTGCCCTCCCTGGTCTCCCCATGCACTACAATGATCTTGTGGTGCTCCTGCCTATTGTCAGAAAGGAGATACTCACGGGTGAACTGAGCAGACAAATCAAGGTGAATCAGGTTTGTTCCAGTGAATGAACTCGACACGGTCGTCAAGCCTCTTGTCAACCTGTCTCTGAATGAAGTCGTGGCAGGTATTCAGGATCCTTACAAGCTTGCGGAACAGGTTGGGAGTGCACACACAGCCCTGAAGCCCAAGACACCATCTCCTGCCAAGTCACCACCACCCACGAACTCTCAAGACTCCCATTTTTTGGATTCAGCCTAATTGGCTGCAACAGCTTCGGCTCCCGAACATCCTTCTGCTCCAATTTCCATCTCTGCATCTCTATCTACACCTCCACACACTTCCTCGCCTTCTGGTTCTGTTATGCCCAACTCTGAGAAGGATTGTATGGCTGCTACCGGTGCTAAGATTGAATCATCTAGACATGGTGAGCTTGCAGAATTGTTGATGAGTTTGCCAAAGCATGAGAGCTGCCAAGTTCTCTCTTCTTCCCTTGCACGCCGCTGTCTGTTCAGGAAGGGTCAACAGAAACTCGCTAGATCTCTACATCTTGTCTCACACCCCCACCCTCACTGCCCTCATTCATGCTAGATGGCGTGATCTCTCATATCCTGCAACAACCAAACTGGCCAACATTGGTTAGCATCAATGGCCTAGCCATGTTCACATGTACCGAGGGTCTCGAATCCTGCATTGCCCAGGCCACGGGAGGACTTGGCAAGAGCAGCTGGGTGCACTTCATGTGTCATGGTATCCCCAACTGCAAATAACCATTCAAGTCTGCATTCCCTCTCCAAGACGGACGCTTCACTATCCAACAAATCACCCTATGCAATTTAGAGAACCTTACCTCTCCACCTGTCATGACCATTAGAGATGAAGAGAGTCTGGATGAGGTGATTGAATCACCTCGTCCAGACTCTCTTCATCCATCTGGCAGCGATGATGCAGTTCGCTGGGTTTCGTTCTGTCATTGGGACAATGTGGGCAGTTGACAATGGTGAGCTCAGACAAACAAGATTACATTGATGTTTTACGACAGCATTAAGGACAAGTCAGGTTGTTTGGATCATACCGTGCAGCATTCATGTTGAACAAGACAATGAGTAAGTCAGTGGATGTACTGTTTGATCAACGTATTTTACATGTACACCTTGGTCATGCTTGGTGCCTAGTTCTCTAACTTTGCAGAGAGCAGATTGTTTCTGGCTGAGAAAACCCTCCCCTGTCACAGTCGTAGAAGAACTGTATAGTAATTAGATAATTTTATTCCCATGACGGAATTGTTCCCACAGGTCGCTTTGCAGAGAGCAGGACATTTCTGGCTGAGAAAACCCTCCCCCACTACTGTGGGAGTCGGGGAAGACCATGGAAGGAGAAATCAGGCAGGGCGGTTATAAAAGACTAACTACACTGCCACCCGATGACCCATCAACAGTACTAACCCATCGGGTCAGTCACTGGCGAGCAACTTAATGAGGGGGTGAATTTGTGAAGACTGTCACGTATGGTATGCTTAGCCGAACAGCATTCTATGAGTGTGGCCATGATATACAGCCAAAAAGAAGGTATTACGAGGCTGTCCAAGGAGTATATATGGCAGCTTCATATGCAGCTCTTCAAACAGAAGGTGGACTCCCGATCATGCTGCAACTCATTGATTTTGGAAAACATCCCTGCAGCTGTCTGGCAACGCTCATCATGACACTCTTGAAGATGCTAACGAACTGCTGCATTTGCTAATCCAACAGGCTGGAACCCATAGGCAACCCAGCAGAGTAGGCTGCCCAGACAATACTGTGTGAATGATTGGCAGGTTTTATTAGGTTGAATGGATGCGTTGCCATGGCGAAGGGTGCCAGATGGGACAAGGATGGTGGAGCCTGGGGGGAATCGGATGACCAGGCCAAGGTCAAATAAGATGAGGTGCCCCCCCTGGGTGGGATCATACGAGCCACAGGAGAAAATTGCACAAAACCCAAATGGAACGTTGGTGTTGTCAACATGATCCAATGTGACCACCCAATGGCCACAGTTAAAAGTGGCAGTGGGAAAGATGGTGTTGTTGAAGTTCCACTCGAGGTGGTCATACTGTTTAAACAATAGCAATAGGTTCCTGTGGTACTCATTGTAGATCTTGGGTGCATACATGGCTAAACAGCCTGAGCAGGTTAAACAGCTGAGATGTTGGCCGGATGTCTGGATAACTTACTGGTCATGAATCCAGCTGCCTGCTGGATTGCCTTGTTCTGCTTAATATCCCAGATGAGCCTGCAATTTTTCTCTGTATGAGCTAGATTTCCAGGGGCCTATCCAGATCAGTGAGATGCCACCTTTGCAAGAAAAACGATGGCATACCTGCTGCCCTCCCCCATATGAGACACCAAAGGAGAGGGGGGTGAAGTCACCCCTTCGTTCTCGCTTTCATGATTTGCTGACCTTGACCTCAGCATCTTGAAGCAAGATGCTGATTTCCTTATGGACATCATCCCAGCCTTCACCTGATGGTCGACCAGCTAGAGCTGTAATAATTCGGCCCTCCTTGTCAAGCAAGACAGTTGGCGTGCTGTCATGAAGTCAGCTAGGTTAGGCAGCAGCATAGCATGCAACCGCACCAGTCCCACTTGATTTTGGTAAAGCCCTCCTGGATCAGCTCATCCAGGGACCACTCCCTCCCACTCTTCACTTTGGGGAGGAGGCTAACAAACACCCCTTTGGCAGCAGGCAGCGACAGCGCATCATAGTCCACCTGGACGGCAAGTGGCTTGGCATGTTTCTTGGAGAGGCTGGGGCAGGGTCAACCTGGCTTCTCCTTCTTGGCGATGTGTCAAAGGCCCTTTCAACGAGCTTTGTCTGCATTCTTCTTTCCAGGGCCATCCTTGAGGAACAAGGGGTGAAGGGGTGCTAACACAGAGGTGGGGGAGGGGTAAGGCTCTAAAACATTGAGCTCACAATCACCAGCACCAGAGGCCACATGCTCTGCTTTGTCATGGAGAGCCTGGCTGATGTTGATGCTAAAGTCAACATGTTTGAGGCGAATGGCATGTGTGCATGACATGGTTTCCTACATATCGTTAGCATGGTACGTACATTGTTGAGCTTTGTTTGCCTACCTGTGCCATGTTGGCAGCTCCAGTGGTGATTTGGTTGGAAAGAAGCAAGGTGACTCGGAGCGGGGGATGGAGCTAGATGTTGCAAGTGTGAAACGTGTGCAAGGTTCATGGGATTACTGTGGCTCTAAAAGAACGGTGCTGAAAGATAGCAGATGCTTGGATGGGGGCTACCGCAGTGGGAGGTTGCGTGCATGGCCAAAAGAGAATGCAATGCAAAGGATGGATGGGTTCAGGGGTTAAACCAAACAAAGGGTTAAAGGATTAAGGAACAAGGGCGGTGTGAGAAGGAATGTGACGCAAGGCCCAGGTAAAGCAGAATGGAGGTCTGTCATGGTTGTATATGAGGGGCCGGACTGGACAAAAATAAATAATTTAGTTTTGGGAGCCCCAGCATGCACAGGGGTCAATTGGTCGACCAACCTCGACCAATCAGGACCCATCGACCTATAATTCAAACTCCGCTCGGAAGTGCAGGCTGCCGCAACCAAAGTGACCTTTCAGCATCAGATGATGTGTGTGTGGCTGTGCCTCGAGGAGCGAAATTTCGCTAAGGTCAAAAAGATCTGTGCATATATTATCTTGATATGTGTATGGTACCAATTGGACACTGGACAAGGAAAATAGGGGATACAGGTAGCAAAAAGGAAGCAAAACAAACTGTATTAGAATAATATGTACATAGAGTGGACAGGTAGCATTGTCATCGATATGAAATAGCACAGGTATACCTGTTGGTCACAGGGCAACTTGAACGGTGAGCCACCGAGGGCGAGGGTGAGGATGAGAGGAAGGTATGTGAGAGGAGCAGCACCAAGGGCGAGAGAAGCGACCACACAATGCATGCAATTGCGTGCATTGTATGGTTGCTTCTCCATGCTCTTGGAAGCAACAGCACATGATGTGCAGTTGCTGAATGGGGAGGGTGAGTGAGGATGAAGATGAGGGTGGAGCTGTTGAACAATAGGAGTAGTATTTACCATACTCGTATAATTGTTCACATGTTCACTGTACTTAAGTACAAACTCAGCTGAGCTGAGTTCTAATCACTTCTTGATCCCCAACCACTACATTCACTGTTACCTTGCTTAGTCAGCAGGTAAGTACACTTTGCATAACTCTAGCCAATACATGCGCTAGTCAACAGGTTATGAGCCCCACTTGTGCTTAAGTGCACAGCGGTTTTCCAGTGGGTTCTGTGTGTCTTTACGCCAAACCTGACATGTCTGCTTTCGTGTCTTTACACAAAGTCAGACAGAACGTAGGACATGTCTTGTGCGTTTTATGCCAGACCACCTGCATAAGTATTCCAAATACTTATGCTCAAGGTGTACAAATGTCACCCATATCCTAAGGGGAAACTCTCTCGGATTGAAATGTTCAGGAATGTGCGACTCATTTGCCACCTTTTTCTTTGATTCTTTCATTGATTTAGGACAGTACTGACGTCTCTTCATCCGCAGAAAACCATGTCTTCCACCCTTAAAGACCTTCCCCACCTCAACGGCACCAACTACAAATGTTGGGCCACCGACATGGAATCATACCTCTGGTTCCAAGGTCTCTGGACCATACTTCGCCGGACCCAGCCCAACCATGTCATCGACACAAATGGCAACATCACCACGGATTGTACCATGGAGATCCACACATGGGAGGACAATGACGACAAGGCTCTTGGGGCCATTTGCCTCAAGATGGAGCCGCATATTGTGGCCAAGTTTATCTCTCAGCACTACACTGGCCTCCTCTGGGATGAGATCGAGGCTGCTTACTCTAAGTCCACTGTTGCCAATGCCTTCCATGAATTCAAGACGATGATGGATACCATCATCCCTGATGGCAACCATCCGGCCCCCTCCTTTGCCAAATTGAATGTGCAGTTCGCGCGCCTCAGCGAGTTGGGATACCCCATCTTGGCCAAGGTACAGAGCATGATTGCTCTATCCAAGATGCCGAGGTACGCTGATGTCATCTCCCAAATCATGAACCAGAAGTCCATTGCCGCTGTCCCTGATGGCTCTGCTGCCGGCACTGCTGCCATATCTGAGGTTCCATCCCTCACCGAGCTTGAAGAGATCATTACCACTGCCTGGCAGCAACAGGCAAATCGCCACAAGCCTGCTGCACCACAGGCAAATAAGATTTCCGCCATCAAGTGGAAAGGGGGAGACCCCAGTTTCCAGCAGCAGCAGCATGGGCAGGCTAGTTCATCCTTGGACAAGGACGACAACAAGGAGAAGAAGCACCGTCGTCAAGGATGACGATCCAAAGCTGGTCAAGAGAAGCAAGAGCAGCGCAAGCAAGCGCGCCACGCTACCACCTCCGACGCCGCTCCTGCCGCCTCCTTTGCCTTTGCAGCTCCCATCTCGGTCCCCAGTGGACCATTTACATTTACATCTCCTGTACCTGATCCACGTGCTTCGGCACACACGCAGGGTTCCACCCACTATGGGGAACCTGCCTTCCCTCACACCAAGAACACCATCTCTCTGGCACACCAACTGGGCGTCACACCCACCAGCAAAACCCTTCACATCCTCAACCCTGTGGCTAACCGCCACATTGACTGGTCTGGAGGCATCCCCTCCAATCCTCGCCCTCTTTCAGAACGGCTCGAGGAAGTCTCCATCGATGCGCATGATGCGCTCATGGAGATCGAGGAAGATACGGTGTCACCAGGTGAGGATTACCAGGATGACTACCTGGATCAATTTTTTGTTTTTGATGAGAACATCGCTGAGGAGCCTCCTCTTTCCCCTCCTCAATCATATCCTTTCTCTCCCATCGTTGATGATGCGGATGCCCATCCTGCTCTTGTTACAAACCCATTTTCTCACCCCTTTCTTTTCTAGTCATGTGATCCCTTTCACATTTTCACAATCACGTGACCTTATCTTTTTCCAATCACGTGACCGTGTGAACTAGGTCTAGACCTATAACACGTGTCAACCTCATGTATTTAATCTCCGTCAGTCTAGAATGTCTAGCACTGCTTCCTATTAATCTCCATCTATATTACTCACCCTAGTTTACTAAATACTCACATGATTCATCATTACATAGCCTCACGTGCACAGACCAGCATCATAATAGATACAAACATGTAAAACGTATATATACTTTGAATCCAATGCCCCAAGAACTCTAGTCAAGTTCTTGTTGGGATTCCCTCTCAACTATTTCTTCTCTCTACAGTCAGTTTGCATGATTGAGTGGCCCAAGTCTTTATTAGATTTGAGGTTGCCAACATAAGAACTTGACTAGTTTCACTTCTGTCACTCAATCCTCTATCTTCTTCATCATTACATGCGGCCCCTAGCGTTAAAGGGAAAACAGCCGGACTCAAGGCTTAACGAGATCTACCCTTCTACCCTTCTCGCGCACTTGTGCTACACATTTTTTTATACGTATACCTGTCCTATATGGACGTGAAGGCACTTAGCTATCTAGGGCGGTGCAGCACTGAGCTCAAGCGCTCTTAATTGGTTTAAACACCGGTGCAAAAACCCTTCAGACTTCTTTTCGCTATGCGCAAGTGTCCTCGTGTGGCACACTTTTTTACTACATTTTACTTCTACGTTGTTGTGGTGCAAGAGCAGTATTGTGCCCACCCAACTTCGTATTACGATATTTTCTATGGCAAAGTCAAGAAGGTTTGACTTGATTTGCACCTAGTGGAGTGAGAAGATCCTCCTAGGAATTTTACGTATCTTTCTTTCGGATGATCAAAGCCGAGGACATCTCGATCCTCATCAAGAAAAGATCTCCTTCACCCTACGAAGCCTTCGAGTTTAACGAAGATCCCAACGACGCTATAGAAATCAAACAGGAAGAAGAATTCCACCCATATGAAGCAGAAGCTTGGTTTATCTTACAACAATTAGAACAAGAACTCGCCCAACCTGTCGTTCAGAGAACCAACAGGACATTATGAGACAGACGAGGATTACGAAAGCCCTCATCACTCCCCACCATCCTCACCAACTCCACATCAGCAAATAATGTCCGCCGACACCGCTCGCATCGCCGCCCTCGAGGCACAACTACTCGCGCTGACGAATCAGCTCCAACAACTCGCCAACACAGGCATACAAAATACAAACACCGAGGTTAAAATCTCGAAGAAAGTCAAGGTCATACCAGACCCAAAGCTCTATGATGGGAGCTACGACAAATTTGACGAATGGGCAATTCATCTTTGCATCTACATAGATGCCAATGAAGAAACATTCAACATGGACAAAAAGAAAGCAATTGCCACGCTTTCACGCATCAGGTCAAAAGAGGGCAAAGACAAAAATGGAGCAGGAATGTGGGCACAGAACCAACTCTCCAAATACATGAAAGGCTCCCTCCATATGTGGCCCGACGACGACGAACTTATGATGTTGTTGAAAGATTGTTTCAAACCCGGCATGGATGCCGACAACGCAATGGACCAGCTCACACGTATGAAGCAAGGTCCCAAGGAACGCACCGAGTCATTCCTAACTCGGTGGGTCGCACAATATGAAAGGTCTCAATGCGGAGACAACATGGGAGTTTACCTCCTAGAAAAGAACATCCGCGACGAGATCATCAAACATATCTTCGTAAACAGCCAAGGGAAGAAGTACGTAAACCCATACTTAATCGAAATCAAGAAGACCGGGAATCTTCTTGAGTCTTTCGCTCTACGGAGCAACCAAGGACGAGTCTGGCAGAACCAGACACAAGGAAGCTCTTCAGGAGTGCGTACCTACGGTGGCCGTGGCGATCCCATGGACATTGACACCGTCCGCACCAGCAAAGGCAAGTGCTTTAACTGCCAAGGACCACATCTGGTTAAGGACTGTCCTAAACCCAGAAAGGAATGTGGAGAATGCAAGTTCCTTGGGGGCAGGCATAGCAGAAGGTGCAGCAAGTATCGCAACGTACGCGCGAATACGAGCGATTCATCTAGCACAAATGAGGATGCTGGAAAGGGAGCTGGGACCGATGCAAGGATGAAGCAGGTCGCAGTCATGGACTTCGAGGCCACTAAGGCCTATTTTGCAGACTTCTTGGCTAACGAGTCGGGAAAAGAGTAAAGTCGCGGAATATACCGGGTGTTCCTGTGACTACGGACAAAAAGAAAATAGATAATCCTACAAAAAATAGCTTTTCTGTACTTTCCTCATACGTCAAATATGGAGAAGAAGAACAAGAGTGCTTCGACTCCCAAAATAGGACATTAAATTATGATACAAACGACGAACTTTCTACTTCTCAAAACCCGACCGGGTCTCACGAAAGTGAGCTTGCTGCAGGGGAATGCAGGCTTAATTCGGTCAAGAAAAATACAAAAAAAATTACGAACGACGATATCTATGAAACCCCAGAACGGATCTGCCTTAGATCTGTTAAAACAAAATGAGAAATCAACCTCGAAATCAAGGTGGCCTCAGCCACAACCAAATACAAGATGCATGACACACATGCACTCCTAGACAGTGGAGCTAACGGCATCTTCGTAGATGCCAAATGGGCCAAGGACAATAAACTTTCGCTTACAAAACTC
The DNA here is from genome assembly GCA_038092575.1 of Boletus subluridellus. Lineage (NCBI taxonomy): Eukaryota > Fungi > Basidiomycota > Agaricomycetes > Boletales > Boletaceae > Boletus > Boletus subluridellus. Next base: position 975 of record JBBPQN010000352.1, on the reverse strand, counting down.
ACACAACCCATACCCGTATTCAATGTGGATGGAACCAAAAACTCCACTGGAGATATCTCCCACACAGTGGAAATTATCATCGATTACCAAGGACATCATGAGAAGCTAGTAGCAGAAGTAACTGACCTGGGAAAGAACCCAGTAATTTTAGGATACACATGGCTATCCAAACACAACCCAGAGATTGACTGGCAAACAGGATCAGTATGACTCACATGTTGTCCAAGGACATGCTACCTTTTATCCGATAGACCCGTATTTGTCAGGACCCTAGAAGAAAGGGAAATGAACGACATGCCATACGTATATTGCCATCTAAAAAAAGTAAAGACTGAGCAGCAGCAGAGTGCGCTGGTTACTGAGAAGACTGTGGAACAGATGGTCCCCAAGGAATTCCACCAATTTCTAGATGTATTTTCCAAAAAGCACTCCGAAAGGATGCCGGAAAGAAAACCTTGGGATCACGCCATCGATATGAAGCCAGGATTTAAGCCTAAAAAAGGAAAACTTTACCCCATGTCTGTCAAAGAACAGAAGGAAGTTTCCGACTTTGTAGACGAACAATTACGAAAAGGCTACATCTGACCCTCCAAATCTCTGCAAACATCACCAGTCTTCTTCATTCCCAAGAAAGATGGAAAGAAACGCATGGTACAAAATTACCGATACCTAAATGAATGGACGGTAAAGAACAATTACCCACTACCGCTGATCTCCCAATTGGTCGACCGATTGCGGGGTGCAAAATTGTTCACAAAGATGGATCTCAGATGGGGATACAATAACATACGCATCAAAGAAGGCGACGAATGGAAAGGTGCCTTTGTTTGTCATAGGGGAAGTTACGAACCATTCACTGCGGAAATGTAGTTCTAGCAGTAGTATGATCAGACCTGAAATATCAAACTATCAGACGTCTTGTTTTACGAATGAAGAATAAGACCCAAACCTGACCTGCCGGAGTTGAGGCACCCC
>JBBPQN010000351.1:0-17515 GCA_038092575.1 Boletus subluridellus | reverse complement strand
CATGGCTCAGGGGTAATTTCTCTTACTGGCACTTTAGCTATACATGTAGTATTACAGTTTTATGTAGTTATGTACTAATAGTAGTAGTAGAGTTGTAGTTGAATAAAACTATTTGTATCTCCATATTTTTTTGGTAAAATATTCCAATGAAAGTAGGAGAAGGTAGGTCATACTAAGCGTTATCTTGCCCTATAGTATCTAAGAATTGTGACTGCTTTAAGTGGTAGAAATATCCAATCTCAGGTGGTAGCTTTTCTGACTATGCATGAAACCAGTTTCATGCAGGTCAATGCCCCATTAGGGACGTGTACAACGCAAGCCCCGACTATCTATGTCCAGAATGTGGACATAAGGGATGAGACAAAGTGAGAAGTGAGAAGGGAAGAGGACAGAAGTAAAAGAAATAGCAAATTTGGGACAAGTCCGAAATTTGAAGTCCGACTGCTTAATGAAAAGCCACAGGAACATTCCAGAAATAATATTCACCACACAGAGCTTTCCCTCCAAAAAAACTCATGTGATGTGCTCAGTAAATTACTAAGCATTCAAATTAGTCTAACCACTGGAGAGATACTAGGAATGTCACGGGAATTAAGCAATGTGTTAGCCAAGTGAATCCGCATCAAGAACATAACATCGGCTAATGCCGAATCACATCACATTGCATCCCCAAACCACAGTGCTCTACTACAAGTAACAGTATGAATAGACAAATTTACATACAATGCAGTAGTAGATTCTGGAGGCGAAGTCAACCTAATAAGACGAGATGTATGGGAAAGAGATTTGAAAGTACCAATGGATATAGGAGCAACTATGTCATTACATGATGCGAACGGCAGAATGAGCACCCTTAAGGGACTAATACCTGATTTGGAACTCAAACTCAGGGGACTAATAACTACTAGCAACTACTGGGTAACTACTACATGTCCACTAGATATTCTACTAGGAAAACCCTGGCAATGACAAAATTGAGTCTCAATCAACAAACGAATCGACGGGACTTACCTACGGTTCAACAAAGTAAACAGAAACCTTGTACTAGAAATGTTAGTAATGCCAAATGTGGGTGACAGTGGAGATACACACCCGATCAGAAGCTTAGCCAAAAGAAGAAGTAGAAATGAGTCACAAGTGACATACCCAGGAATGAGTATGGAACTGACGCCACAATTACCAAAAATGAAATGTGACTTGGTGACAGCTGTCAATGCCACCAAAAAGGCTGATAACGCTGTTGTATTTAAGTGAGACGGACTTGAGATGAAGGAAGTTGGGGATACTATGACTGAGTCCAACACTACTGTACAAAAATGTTATTCTCAGGTTTTTCAGCCTGAGCCCAATCTAATGGACTATGGGAAACCCCCATCCCATCTCAACAACTCCCAACTAGGACCGATTGCCTCACATGTACATGGAGCGATTGGCAATCACTTAGCTGAAGAACTCGTACTCAACTCCAATTTGTAACCCTGTTACACGAAGCCCAAAATATAACTACCAATTACAAGATCATCTACGTTATCAACACTGATCTATCTGAGCTTGGGGCTGGCAAGAGCCAACTGGAGGTGAGCCTCTGCATAGTTTGCTTACCTGATAGCGGTCAAAAAATTACATCACCGGTGCCTTACGCCATGTTCCACCAATTTGGTGTACCCAGGGATCCCTTCCTTCCCCACTACCAACCTCACCTCGAGCAGTACCACTGCCTCACCAATGCATATTTCTTCCCTCCCTTTGGTGCCTGCTTTATTCATGGCAGGTACAACCTACCCAATCTAAACATCACGAAAACAGGGAGGACATGATATTTCCAGGAGAAAATGGTAAACATGTGTAAATAAGTTGGCACAAGGTAGACAATTAAAATTGATAACAAGCCATTATCCTTCTGCACTCAAAGTGCCTATTGGTTGGCAAACAGATATCTAACTGCCTATTACTTGATCAGAAAACAATAAAGATGTACCATAATTGTTTCTGACAGTTAAAACATTACAGGTAATGAAGGTGTTGGTATGCATCTGTCAGTGGCTGTCTAGCATTATCATTTGACCATCATATCTACACTGTCAGTCAATATCCATGCAATAATGCTATGTGTCAGACAATGTAGCTGGAAGACAGATGTGAAATGATATGATCATAGTTATAGTGCCCTTATAATATCATTGGGCTACCAGAGTTTATCTTTCCACCATCAAAATTTTAAGTCCTTATAGTGCTCACAGCAGTATGGCATCTAATAGATAAATCTATATTACTTTGCTGGCTTTAAGGTATTTCTGATCACTCATTTTCCTTCAAGTGTCAGTTGTAAATCTTAGGCAATAATGTGGGTATTGCTGGTGATGGTGAGGGTGAGCAAGGGTGAGGGACAAGACGAGGGAAGGCACAACACACACGATTATGTGCGCTGCGCTGTTCCTTGTCATTGTCATCAGTTGAGGGGGAGGGGAAGGTGAGTGTGAGCTCATTGTCATTGTTGGTGGAGGAGGGGGAGGACAACAACAATGAGACAAGAGACGGCACAACACATGCAATTGCATGTGCTGTGCCATTCCTCCTCCTCATCAATCGAGGGTGAGGTGAGGGTGGGGTGAGGGTGGGGATGAGTCATTTGTCACTGTCATTGGTTGGGGGAGAAATAAGGGAGATGGAGAGGACAAGGGCAGGATGGGAACTCAAGGGTGAGGGTGAGGTGAGGGTGAAGTGAGGGCAAGGACAAGGACAATGACAAGACGAAGAACGACACAACACATGCAATTGTGCATGTGTTGCGTCATTTGTTGTTCATCATTGTTGGTTGAGGGTGATGAGGAACAACACAATGCATGCAACCATGTGTTGTATCATCCCTTGTCATTGTTGGTCAAGGGTGGGGAGGTGAGGGCGAGGACAGGTGTCATTCATCATCATTGTCAGTTGAGGTGAGGGTGAGGTGAGGGTGAGGGTGAGGGTGAGGACAAGGACAAGGACAAGGACAAGGCATTGTGTGTCATGCATCGTTCCTCATTGTCATCATCGTTGGTCAAGGGTGGGGGTGGGGTGAGTGAGGTGAGGTGAGGATGAGGACGAGATGATCGAGGGTGAGGGCCTGGATCATTGGGTGAGGGCAGTGATGAGGAAGGTGAGGGCGAGAGGAATGCAACATGCGCAATTGTGCACATTGTGCTGTCACCTCACTGTCCCCACCTGACAAATGGGGAGGGTGAGCACGAGCACGAGGGTGGGTGAGGGTGAGGGTGGGAGTGATGACGACAAGGGCAATATAACCATCCAATCTTCAAATGAGTGTTTGAGGTCTTGCAGATGCCAGTATGCTGCCCATCATGTCTAATGCTTCTTGAAGCACCATTGTTCAACTTTCCATACCCCGCCTGCGATATCTGGGGCGCATTACATGTTTGCCATTGAGCAAGACGTGACCATGCATCACTAATCTCTGTGCTTTGTACACACTAGATGCAAAGCAACATCTGAAAACAAACATGTCCATCCGGCATCACTCAACTTCGCACATCATCAAGCTTCCAACTGGTGTTAGGCCTTTTCCTATGTTCCACTCATTCCAGTTACTCCATTCAGCCAGAGAACTTGTCCAAAGCCAGGCTGGCCTTACCACGTCTGTAGGCGGGGAGATACCATTGCTTGAACATTTCTTGGGAATGAAGTTGCCATGGCAGGCACATATCAGCACCTTGGCTGTCCAACATTGCTGGAAAAGCATCCAGTTGGTTCAGCTGAAAGCGACATGCTTCTGTGCTACAAATGTGTGTGCCCACATGCTGTAAAGATTGTCTGGTGACCAACTCTGGAAGTTGCACAAATGTTCTTGTTGTATAGTAAAGTTGGAACAGGGTGACCATGTGAGGCAGGCACCTCCCAATAAGTTGAAGACATTTTTATCCCTCGTGGCAGACTGCTTCTACTGTCATTGAGACCCAGTCACGTCACAATGGATGGTGAGGCTACCAAATAGTGAGGGTGAGGTGGTGTTGGATGAGTCTGGTAAGTGAGCCACAACTTACCAGATAATTACCACATTGGGTAATAAACCTGCTGTGCGGATATGGGTAAGGGTATGGATATGGCATGGTGCTAGTTCTTGCCTAGTTGTGATAGTGAAGAAAATGATCTTGCTTTTCACATGAATCAGATATGATACAAATATCTGGCAAGCTCTACACCCAACTATGGTGTAGCCACAACTTAGATACAAACAGGTGTCAATACCTCATGAGCTAAAAGATGAGGGTTAGAGTCTAGGTGGCCCATTAGGAAATTATCAAACACCTTATTTCAACCTCATCAAACCTTTCTCATTTTAACTAGTCAAATCCATGGCACTGTGTAATAGGTAAAAAAAGTACAATATGAAAATAAATTAAAATTTGTTTGCATAGGAACGGGGGTGCTTGTGCATGGGGTGGAGCAACTGTTTGCACATGAGTGGGGGGGACTGATTGTGTGGGGTGGGGCATGCATGTGGCAACTATTCATGCACAGGAGAGACCATTTGCAGCTGGGTGAGGGGGAGGTGCTTGTGCACAGGTTGATGACTGTTTGTGTGAGTGACCGTTTGTGAGGGGGTGGAGGCACACATCACGATTGCACATTCCCCGAGGACAATGCACACTTTGCAACACCTTCCTCATGGTAGTCATGGTCTGCCTCAATGACATGCGATACTTCATCTCCTGTATGTTGCTCGTGTGGGAACAACTTTTTCAGTCACATTGATCCAATATCCCATGTTGAGATTGATGGACACACTACCTATCTCAATCCTGTGATGAGTATCTAGTAATTTCAATGCATCGTAAGCACCCACTGTGACAACGACTGTGCAAAGACATACAGGAGCATTTTTGATCACATATGGTGTGTCTTTCAATGTGACTACCATTTCCCTTGTTTTCTGGGGACAGCACAGAGCAAGCCAAGGTGTATTGAGGTGAAGGTCAATGCATGAAAGGATACAGGCTATGAGTTCATTGTTGTCTGTTCCAAAACAAGGGCCATGAGTAAGTCATGTCCACGCCCACAACAGGTACCTATACAAGAGATGTTACATACATACCAAATGATTGCCCACTTGCATTCGCAATCACAATCACAATTGATCTATGTTCCATGGCACATGTGCTAGTGTGAACAATGACCCAGGGAGATGGTCATTGATGAACAGACAATGGTCAATAACATGTGCTGCTCTGTTTGTGAGGGATTTCAAGCAAAGTACAAGGTCCCCCCAACCTTGAATGATCAATGCCCATCATGATGTGCCTATATGTCTATGCTCCACATCATCTGCAAACTTAATCAAGCTCTGTCATGGTCCAAATGGACATGATATATATCTGTATGGACCCTCATAAGTGTATGCATGGATGATAAGTAGGCCCTTGGACACCACCATTGTCTCCTGTTTGGCATTGTCACTCAGACTTGTCCAGTACTATATTGAATGTGCATGAATGGGAAATGGTCTGCATCCTGTCATCAACACAGCACATGATGGAAAGGTGAGCTGAGATGGATATGAACCAGCTTAGGCTTCTAAAGTGCGCCACGTTCAGCAATATTGTACAGATCCACACCAGTCCATTCCCTGCTGAATTCTTCCACATAGTCAAGAGGCAAACTATGGTGCTCATCAACATTGTTCACATTGGACATGACCACAAAAGGGTGGAATAGAAACACTCACACTCAGTGCTGCAAGATCTTGATCTGCTGTCCCTTCGTGTTGGTTGTGCATGTAATGGAATCAGGTTTGAATGCACTGTCAAGGTGTGGCTAGCTAGTGTTGTCAGGTTCAATACCATGAGGACTGTTTTCATCATGTTCAGAATCAATCAAACAAGGGTGCACACGAGAATGCGACCTAGTATGTTGAAGACAACAACTTCATGCATCACATTGACAAAGAAGATGTCACCAAGCGGCCAAGTGCAATCACTAGCATACAAGGTCATGTTGGTGCTTGAGTTGTGCGTGTGGGTGAGTCAGGAAATATGTAGGCTCTTGGACACAACCAGTCAGGCTATAAACACAGAAAACAAGAATGGAGGACACGTTGAACCTTCTTCACCAAGCTTGTACATCCTGTTCGTAGATACTGTCAACTTTGATCGCATGCATACAAACACATTACTATACACCAATTGTTCAAGAATGCCAATCTTCCCGTCGCATCCCACTGCTTGACACTCTCGTGCAATCTTTGCACCAGTGACGCTGGTCCTTCATAGTTGGCTACAAAACCAATGTTTGTCAGCCAATCAATGCGCCTACTCTGCCCAGCAACTTGCATGCCCAAGAGCACCGAGAATGAAAGTGGCACATATCTCATGCAGTAGGGTATCTGAGCTGTGCCCCATGTGGATATAAGAGGTACATGCTTTTGATGTTACATTCTGCTGGAGGCTCTGCGCCTTTGTTGGTCCTGAACATGCCCTGTTCAACATTGTACCAAGGAACCAGGTTGCCCCAGGAGCGAAAGGTGTTGAAGGAGTGTTCATGGGGTGTCAAGGGCTTGAATGGGTGATACGGGAGTGAGGTATATGCAGGTGCAATGAGCTGTGCAGCCCCTGTTTGGAGAGGTTGGGTAGGAGCAGTAGCAATGAGGGCGGGTTCTGCACCAGTCAGGGTTTCTCCTCAGTAACCAACACTGTTGCATTGCACAACAAGAAAAAACAGTGTTAGAGAAAAGGAACACATAAACAGGAGAAAGCATACTTACTGAAAATGGGTGGGCATAATGGAAACAGGTGATGACAATGGTGAGAACAGTGATGAGAAAGTGAGGATAGTAGTGATGAGGATCCTGATTGAGTGGTTGCAGACCAAGGGGAAGAGTTGGATCAGGTCATTTTCGCATGGGAAGGTTATGATATCCTATAGTCGAATATGATATGATATAGGTGGCTGAGGATGCACAGTGGGATGGGATGGTGACAGAAGCGGATGGTGAAAAGGGTGTGTGGATGGCAATGCTACCACCACTGGGAGTGCTGGGCAGGAGCTTAGGACTAGGGCTGCGTGCATTTGGGGACATAGTTACAGTCACATTCACCTCAGACCCATCTCCACCGTTGGATGGCACAGCGGTCACAGGCTCACACCCAGTAGTGAGTGGGGGGGAACAAGAGGGGAGGCCAAGGCCAGGGCATTGGGCTGTTGCAGAGTGGGGAGGGTGGGTCAGGACAAGGGTGAGGTCATGGGCAAGGGCAAGGGAGACTGTCCCCACCTTGCATTGATGAGTTGGCCTGACATTGTAGGCAGAATCAGTGAGTGATCCTAAGTGAGCTGCAATGCCACCATATATAATTCCAGCAGGCTACCCCTTCCATTGCCCTTCCAAGTCCCTCTGCTTTTGCCTTCCAGCTTGCAACCCCAATCTGCCACCAAATGTGACCAATTGTGGTCACATGATTGTGTAAGGTTAGGGTTAGAGAGTACTGAATGTACACAACCATGTAGTTGAGTGTACACTATACTTTTGGATGTAGATTCCCACTCCAACTGGCAACCCCTTGGGAACTTCTCAGCTCACCACACCTTGGTATGACAAATCTGTCCAGAATTTGACACAACAAATATTCATGAGTCACAGGAACAGCTGGGTAATACTAGTAGTTGGTTGAAATAGCCTGATAATCCACAAAACGAATACAATGAACTTGAAGAAAATTATACCTGAAGATTTTCCTAGTAACTATCCTGGTTTGACTCAGAGTTCAGGACTCAGAGTTCAGAGCTCTGAATCAGTAACCTGTCTGGTGGTACTAGCGAATTCACTGTACCATAATGAACCTAGTATTTATACTTTCTGAGCTCAATATCATCAAAGTCAACAGAGTTGCTCTCCCATTCATCTGAGTCACATGTGTTCTTTGCAAATGCGTGGGCCTCTGCTTCAAGTTGAAGTTCATCGTTAGATGAGCCATCTGAGCTGTCCTCTGATCCACTGGAGAGTCTATCAAAATCTACTGATCTTGCATCTTCATTTGCTTTGTCAGCTGCACCTGAGTTGTCAACTTTCAAACCATTGCTATCCTCTGGATTGATAGTAGCTGGGACATTGAGCTCATCCAAGTCATCACACAGATGCCTTGGAGCATTGGCATAGACATGGCCAACACCAAAGCCTGAATAATACCGCATGACCATATCATGATCAGTGAACCTAAAGTATATGTTAACACCATACTAGCATTGTGGCTATTCTGAGTCAGCTTACCAATTGATGTGGTAGGACCTCCAATCATCTCCATCTTGCACATTAGTTGACATTGCGATACCATCTGGGTGGACTTTTCCATCCACAAAAGCCGGAATAAGATGACTTGATCTCAGGACATCTGCAGGATCAATGAACCCAAAAGCATTGTGACAGGTCATTGGAATGGATTTGACTTTGTCGAGGCGACAGTCCTCCCACCCCACTGGTTGGTCCATCAGCTCAAACCAGCGCACCCATAGAAATTTGAGGCGTCAGGCCAGGTAGTCCTGAGATTCTGGCCTGGAAAAAATGACATTGGTGTGGTAGATACCAAGGACATGAGTATAACAAAATGGATGGCTGTTGGTGGAGTCTACTGGTGCCAACATCATTATGTTGCAGTGATCAGTAGAGGGATTGATTGCATCAGTCTTGCAGTGGAGGTCATAAGTAGTGTAGTTGACATGGAGTAGTGGATGTCAGAAGATTCGGTTTCCTTTGAAAATCACCTGGGAAAGAAGGGAGTAGGAGTTTGGAGTATCTGGGCACTGTGAAACTCCATGGGTTTGTCAGGGTTCTCCACCATGCTCCGAATGGATCTCCTGCAGATGGGTAAAAGGTGTAACTTCAACTTTTGGATAAAATCCTGAAAAGTATGTTTTATTTAGCCTACCCACCATCAAAGACAGACTGACCAGCTCACCTTTGCAGCAGGATCCCCTGCATTACTCTGCATGAAGGAGGTGATATCAACAGGGAAATTCTGGGACTTCCCAACTACATGGTGTATGGTAGGTTTCTTTGGGGTCGGATCTTGACTCTGCATGACATAGTTCTGTGCATGAATATGGCAGATACATGCTTGACGACACTCAATGGCAGTTAATTGAGGTATGAATGCAGTGCCACTTGTTCTGAAGAAGCAATTTTTACTGGTGTAATGTTCAAGTTCGCCCTAGCACCATGTGAGGATGTCATATGAGGGTACTCAGACCTCCAGTCTCGAAAACCAAGGTGGAACTGAAAAAATATGTACTGGTTGTATAGAATATGAATCAGTGGTTCCAAACAGTCTTATCTGAGAAATATAGTCCCTGAGAGCATGTAGCTTGTATGTAGGTTCGAAGGTTTAGCACTTTTGGGTGCCAATTGGTTGTCATCTCAGTTGCTCCTTGGCGCTGTGTGGAAGTGTGACTACTGGAATTTTCATGGGCCTGCTGCCTTTTCCGAGACTCGGCTTCATGACGAAGCTCCCTGGTTGAGAAGGTGGGGCATACATCTTCGACAAATTTGTGCAGCAATGGTCCAAGGCACTTCATGACCCTATCAAGGGCATTGAGGGCCTCATTGGTGTGCATTTGGAGCTTCACCAGTCTGTGCCAATGTCCAAGTGTAAATAAGAGCGTCATTATCTTGCTGTTGTGAGGTTCAGGAAACAGGCCTGCAAAGACTGGGAGAGCGCACTCAAAATGCAGAACAGCACGATTAGGGAATCTCAATACTATGCAAACAATGGTGGGCAGACCAACTTGTAATATGTCTTTGAAATCATGAGCAGCCATTTTCTTCACATCTGAGACATTACTCCTAAAGTGTCTGATTGTACCACGGCCGAAGGTGGGTACTTGTTGATAGCTAGAGCATGCAGCTTGGGTCAACTGAATCTTGGCAGCAAATGGGCAACTTGGACTCACCGGTGATCAAGCTCAGGCAGTGCATTTCCCTTAAGACTATCCAGGATGCGTAACAGATGGATAAAGATTGCCTTCCAAACTCCAAGCTCAAACTTGTGTAACAGATCAATTACCAGGATCGAAAAGAAGTCAAAACCAGTACAGGAAAGGCACTCTGAAAATGCATTCTACCAGATTCATGAGTTCTTGCTGTTCGGTGGCATTCTAGTTGCAGGGCACCCACCTTCACTGGTACCAGCAACTCTTCCTTCAGAAGACCTTCTACTTTAGGGGAGTCGACCACAAAGTACTGTTCATAGATGAGTTGACAAGCGGAAATAATTTTCTGCTGTCTTTCATATGTATCCTTGTGAGCTAAGACATCTCGCTGGAGAATATCTCGCTCACTAGCCAAATTGTGAATGTGATCCTTTGGTATAAGGCAGTGGGAACACAGACAGCATCCCAAGTTGCATATGTTTGCTATCAGAACTCTAAACTGCAACTTGAAGTCAGTTTTTTCACTACATATCCCACTTGGCAGCCTACTTTTCTGGATAGTCTGCCAAGTATGTGAAAATTCTTGGGAACAGCTATCGCATCATGCCATCATTGCACATCAGTGGGAACAGCTATCGCATCATGCCATCATTGCACATCAGTGGAACACCATGTTCATATGCCTGGATGAACTCATCATCTAGTAACTTGCGCCATTGAGCATGGAAAAGCTCCCTGCAACAATGAGTGAAAAAGGACTCATTAGGTATCTTGTCCCCAGATGTTTCCATGACAAAGTCCTTGAAAGTATCTGGTAACTATATGGTAAATTGAAGGTCAGATCCAGCTGGCAATGGGCTGATAGTCACTGAATTACTGACCATTTGGAAGTAAGTGGCATGTGCACACAGGTTGGCAGATGGTCGACATCTCTTGTATTTTGTCTCGTTTCTGAAGTAAACATACAATGGCCACAATTTGGTCTCACCGAATGAATAAGCTGAGTTGCATCTGACCAAAACATTAGTGGAACAATATGATGTGGTAAATCGCATCCTGGTTCAGGGGCCTGATCCTGGAGTTGCCGGTGAGCTTCCAAGAAAGCCTTTGAGATGTATAATTCCCCATGAACCTGAAACTCATTGGCATTCTCCTGATCAGGAGGACACCAAAGTATCTGGTACGGCTCATAATGGAAGACAGAGACGCGTGGAGTATGATCCAAGACCTTCTCACGGATGATTGAGACAAGTGGTCAGTGGTAAAAGTGGGGGAGAGTGTAATCCCATGGACCAGGGAATAGTGAACAGCAGGGAAATGGAACAGATATCGTAACAGAGGTGGATTTCCAACCAGCGTCTCCATTCAACCATTCTGGTGTGCCACCCAACTCCATCTGACCCAATTCTTTGTCAATTTTTGCCCATTTTATGCCTTGGACATCTTCCGCTTGGAAATCCTTGCTTCCAATGATGCCAAGAAGTTTCTTGAAGTCATCCTTGGACTTCAGAGAGCCCTGATTCCAATACCAATCACCCAGATGCAGCGATGATTCGTTGGGGTATGGGTAGAGCAGCAGGTTGGATTTATTGGGTTCAGCACTGCTTCCTCTATTTGACTTGACCCTTGAGTGGAGCTGATGGACTTTATCATATGCCAAAACTGAGTCTTCGCTGGAATGGTCCTCGGGGTCATGAGACGGTAGAGAATCACCATTGTAGCATTGCAAGAGTCCAAAAGAGTTTGGTTGAGTCTTGTAGACTTCAGGCAGATTTGATATATCATTCGCCGGCATGGGGTTTGACATTGGAAGTGGTGGCGACGAGAGCTGTTGAAGTTGCTGTCTTCGTGATGGACATAAGGATAGAGCAAAGCCTCAGCAGGAGGCAGTGGCAAGGGTGGCTCAGGGAGCATGTCCCGAAATCATTTGGGGAGATGCCTGTGTTCTTGACGGGACCTACACAATGACAGTGGCAGGGAGTCGTCCACTTCTGTGGAAGCAGTCAGGAATGATTCAATCAATGGTTGGAGCTGGACTTGTCTATACACTCTAGGATGAACACTTAAATTGGATTGTTGATTCCAAGTTGAGAAGTAGTAGAACTCACATTAGTAGGCCTGTGGTTTGAACTAGCAATGGATCATGTGTCTGAGTCCATGTCGCATGGCCTTGAGTCTGCAGCATGAGACTGTTGGCCTTCAAGCTCCAAATCACTAGCTTGAAGGTGAGCTTTCTTCCTGTGGTAAGATTCTTTGGCTGCTTTGAGTGCATTTGAGAGCTGTTTCTTGCCTCTCGGACACGTGTGCTGGTGTCTCGTGAAGCCCCCGGCATCATTGTAAGAGTGACCACAAGCACATATTCGAGAGAACACGGCACTGAAGTGACTTATCATGTGTTTTGACATGCGACTCGGACGAAGTGTGATTTCCAGGTGTGACAACGAGCTGTTTTGTGATCATCGATCACCAGTGATCTTGGTCATTTCAGGCTCAGGATCATGTCTGAGTTGGATCTGCTTTCAAACTCTGCTTCCCTTCCCAACACTGGGAGCGTTCTCATGCCTTTTTCCCATCTGTGCACACCAGCACACATACAGTGGTTAGGCACCTTCGAGATCACCACCTTGAAGTTCTGAAGCACAATTTTTTTTAGTATGATTTGGACAGCCCCAGCCCCTGCCCTCTGCCACGGTAGCAGGGCAATTGATGCAAATAACCATTTTGCAGAATCTTTACCCTGTCTTCCTGCAGAGGGAGTCTTCAACCCCCCATCTTTCTCCCTGGACCCTCCCCCTTCCTCCCCACTCCTTCCCCTTCTTCTCCTAGTGTTTTCACTGCCTCTGTTGCTTCCAATGGTCCTGAACAGACACAATGATCAAAGGAGGGTTGTTCCAAGTTCTGCAGTCCTACATTGAGAGTGTGGATCCCTTATTGCCAGCCTGGGGCTCTCCTGTCAGGTGCCCTGGAGCTACATTTTGTTGAGAAAACACTCAGGCCTGGAGGAGACTCCGGGCTGTCTCTCAATGATGTTAAGAAGTGATGTAAGTAACAGTGTCGCAGGGTCAGCTGCTCCTTGGCACAGGCCTGAAACAATTGCCCAATAAGGCCCTTGAAGAGGCTGTTCTGATGAAGCATGCAAGCTGGGAGACCAGATGCTTTCGTGCCTTGGCCTCGGCATGGGAGTTGAAAGAGGCTCGACACTACTCAAATTACCTCACCTGTATACACCAAGTAACTTTCACAAGCACGATTTCTCCAGAGATCCTACTCTGGACACTCTCATACAATTCCAACATGAATCATACAATGAAGAGCTGCAGTCCATGGCAACCACCGACGCTCAGCTTGACTCCCTCGAAGTGGAAGTCGAATCACGTGCTGGTTCATCTGAAGGCTCCGCATCCCCTAATCATGGCATCCTCAAGGAGGACTCCCTTCCCGGCTCCCCTTCTGAAGGTGAACTCATTCCAGCTGCCCCTAACAATGAAGATAACATTATCTGGTGAAGGAGCAGGACCGTCTGTGTGAGGATTTTTGTTTGTAACAAGTACAATGTACATATGTATCTTTTCAGCAGTCCTGCAAAGTTGGCACATTAATTATTTGCAATTTACATGCCTCCATCCCTCTTTTGCTCTGCCCCACAACTCAAGCTCTTCTAGGCCTTAAAAGGCATGAAGGGAACTGCTGATTCAATGACAAAGAAAATTTGAGTAGATTAAGGAGATAATTTGAAGTACATGTGGCAGGTACGGAGTGTGGGTTTGTCACGGTAAGCTTATCCAGGGACTTGAGCTCAAACTTGAGCAGCTTCAAGCAGCTTCATGCGGTTGACTGGGCAAGAGTAAGAATAGTGGAGACATGTTGGACTGGCCATTGGGGGAGCCCTGGCATGCACAGGGGTCGATTGGTTGACCAATCTCAACCAATCAGGACCCATCAACCTATAATTCAAACTCTGCTTGGGAGCATGCATGGGCCACCACAACCAAAGTGACCTTTCAGCATCAGATGACGCACGTGTGGCTGTGCCTCGAGGAGTGAAATATCGCTAAGGTCAAAAAGATGTTATCTTGATATGTATATGGTACCAATTGGACACTGGACAAGGAAAATAGGGGAGACAGGTAGTGAAAAGGAAGCAAAACAAACTGTATTAGAATAATATGTACATAGAGTGGACAGGTAGCGTCATCATTGATACAAAACAGCACAGGTATACCTGTTGGTCACAGGGCAACTTGAATGGTGAGCCACTGAGGGCGAGGGTGAGGGTGAGAGGAAGGTGTGCGAGAGGAGCAGCACCAAGGGGGAGAGAAGCGACCACACAATGCATGCAATTGCACGTGTTGTACAGTTGCTTCTCCATGCTCTTGGGAGTGACAGCGCATGATGTGCAGTCGCTGAACGGGGAGGGTGAGTGAGGATGAAGATGAGAGTGGAGCAAGGACCAGGACCAGGGCAAGGTCAAGGTCAAAGTCAAAGTCGAGGACAAGGATGAGGACGAGACTCAAGGGAGTACCATGCAGGAGTGACAGCACAACACACATGATTGTGCACATTGTGCTGTCACTTCTGCATGCCAAGCTCAACTCGGAGGCCCAGGACAAGGTCGAGAGGACAAGGTTGAGGTGAGGGTGAGAGGTTGAGGTTGAGGACCAGGCTCAGGCTCAGCGACAGCACAACCACACAATTGTGTGTGCATTGTACCATTGCTGAGTCTGAGTGGGGGGGGGGACAAGAGGGGAGGCCGAGGCCAGGGCATTGTGCTGTTGCAGAGTGGGGAGGATGGGTCAGGACAAGGGCGAGGTCGAGGACAAAGGAGACCATCCTCACCTTGCGTTGATGAGCTGGCCTGACATTGTAGGTGGAATCAGTAAGCAAGCTGCGACTTACCGCATATGGTTCCAGCAGGCTGCCCCTTCCGAGTCCCTCCGCTCTCACCTTCCAGCTTGCGATCCCTGCAAATGACCAATCTGCCAATGGCAGTGCAAACAAATGTCATGTGATGCTGCGTGCACGAAATTTTTTCTAAGTCCTCAGCGCATGCCAGTCATATCCAACTTGTATCCAACCCACACAGACTGCATGCCCTGTGCATATATGCTCAGCCAGGTATGGGATCCATGCCAAACCAGTTGTGTAGTCCGCCAAGACACACCAAGCATGTACTGAATAGATTTTCAACTTATGGAACTTATATACTGTGTGTACCCAATGTGTACCTGGCATGTAACCTGGGAATACTTTCCGGGGCTGGCCAGTTCCATGGATTTGGCAATTGGACATGTACTGCTGGTGACACATCATGTGTTGCATGTCACATAAACATGTGAATAATTCTACAGATAATATACCTAGTCTATTTCTTAGGTTTTCTCCAAAATTTCAAAGACCACCGTATGGACTGAGTTCAGACCGGTGTGGCTGACAACATTTACCAATGTTTTATTCCAGCCACTGCTGGAGTGTTCGAGGATTAAGGTTGTTCTGGGTTTCAATTCTTCACAGCCACTCGGAAAATCCCATTACTACTGATGCCCTAGTGGATTGCCTCAAACTGGTGGAAGCCTGGCCAAGACTCGCCTTCTTTCAAAGGACTCATAAATCCGGTTGGAGTTCAATCTGAGCATGAATACACATCACGTGGGACCAAAATTGATTCGTTTGAACGGTGGCGATTGCCACCCCTTGGAATGGCGAAGCTGCCCTTTCCCAGATTGTATTACTTTCTGTTTATATTAGTGTGATCTCGATGTGAACATGGCCTGAGTGAGGAATGAGGCATTCATCGAATTGAACGCCTCATTCCTCTCTCATTCCTCTGCCTCAACTGCAGATGAATATGCCTCCAAGCTCTCGAGGCACGAAAGCCTCAGGCCAAGATCAGGTAAATTTTTATTCCTATGCATTCACTTGCTGATATCTTTCCCATCTATAGCGCCACAGTGCAGCATGAGGGCAGAGTGACCTTGGGAATACCCAACCACACTAACCCATCGTGTGCCCACTTCAATACCACCCATATCTGCGACCATTGGACCTGGTATCCCCGCTGTGGGAACTACATCCATTCCCTGACCTCAGTTACAATGCCAATCTCAGTGCTCCCCCCGCGGCGTTACCCCCTAATGATGCCATATCAGCTACCTACGATTTGTATGCCCACGATGCCAATCCCTATTCCTCCTTTTTGTTACCAGATTACTCCCACAACCAGGTCCCTCCTATTCCCGATCATGACACCAACACCAGCGCTCCCACGCATTACTACCAAGGCCCCCCCGCATTTCTCCCCCATTTTGCCAATATCCCCCCCATAACTCAACATACCATCTACTCTCACAGTGGCACTCATGAAGCCAACACCCACACTCCCATCACTTTCAACCCCACCTTTGATCCATCAATTGAACATTTGATCTGCAAAGATCACCAACCCTGAACGCAGTGGCACAACACGCCACAAACAGTGGACTTCGATCCCGGACCCTCAACATTGAACGATTATATATCTCACCGACTAGTTCAAGGCTCAGCCATCCCTGCCATACCTGTTCCCACCACATCCACCCCTAGGTTTGCCCCTGATGTCGTGTCTAACCCAGAGCCCGGCCCCTTCACAGACAAAGCAGCATTGAAGTTCAAATGCAATGAAATCGCCTTTCAGTATTTCTGTGGTGAATAGCCCCTACAGAATCAACACACTGACAAAGCCTGGCTGGGCAATGTTGTCACCAGTATGGCCATGCATTATGGCAAGTCCAACACAGGTACATTGTGTTATATTCAGTCATAACTAGCTAATTGGATTCAGCTACATGGACGAAGGAGAACAAAAACATGCTGGAGCAAACTGCAAAGCATATGCTACACAACATTACATACATTTTCAAACGGGTTGCCAGCAACATCATCCACTGCAACTACAACCTATCCCTC
The DNA here is from genome assembly GCA_038092575.1 of Boletus subluridellus. Taxonomy (NCBI): domain Eukaryota; kingdom Fungi; phylum Basidiomycota; class Agaricomycetes; order Boletales; family Boletaceae; genus Boletus; species Boletus subluridellus. Next base: position 661 of record JBBPQN010000351.1, on the reverse strand, counting down.
TTGATTCTCGCATGGACCTGGTGGCTGTGTGGACCCCAATGGTAAACGATATTCTACAAGACTGGCGCTTTATGGACAGTGCCAGTGAACAACCAGTAGGTTGTTTACCAAATACTTGACATCATATTTGATGTACTATTCTCTCCAGTCTGACGAGTCTGCAAGGGTGCCCTTTGGGCACCCTGCACTCATCACCACCTTGTTGCTCACTCTGTGGTATCAACCCACTCGGAAGTGACCCCTTTTCCCCTATGTGCTCAAAGGTAGCACCGGCGTGGACAAATTGCTCACATACTGCATGGCAATTCTCCACTGGGCATTGACTAACCTTAAACAAGGTCAGAATGTGATGTTTGAGGCAGACACTTTTGGTACGACTTACGAGAATGCACTCACACGCATCCAGCGGCTACATGCTGGGGGCTGAGAGCATTGAAAGAGCACATTTTTTGCAGTTGGTTGACAATTTGTGTGCTTGTGATGTGGACATTGTTAGACAGCTGAACAATGCAGCTGGAGTCCGATGTCAGAAAGTGTATTGTATGCCTACAATGGACAGGAAACATACCTGGAGTCCGATGTCAGAAACTAAGGAGAAGTGACATGGGACTCGCAGGATTTACAGGCTGTAGCAATAACAACAATAAACACAAATAATATG
>JBBPQN010000350.1:0-17519 GCA_038092575.1 Boletus subluridellus | reverse complement strand
CAATGAATTAGTGTTTAGGCCGCCAATGAGTCCAGCGCAAGAGCTCTCAAATATTACCCACCTGTGGCTGACATGAGGTGCAGGTGTACTTAGTGCCCGTCTGCACAGACAATCTTGCAGCGTGTGGGTGAAATGTCCTGGAGAAGTATGCCTGGTGGGCAGCATAACAACCTTGGCCGTTGACAGGAGTACAACGTTCTCGGCGCATGACAACGTACGTTGCGATAAAAATCTCGGAAGAGTTCGGGAGAGCATGGTAGTAGCAAACCGCGCAAGATTGAGATAGCAAAATAATAACCAAGCACAAACTCGACGCAGGATCAGACGGACGGTGGCGAAAGTGAAAGTTGTGGAATATGTAAAAGCAAGACGTAATCGCTAGCACACATGACGAGTTGGTATTCATTGTTGACTATATAGGTACTACAGCGTAGCCGGAACGATAATCGACACTGCTAATTGAATTCAGGCTGATGAACCTTTGCCATCTCCTTCCCGAGACACCCAGTCGAGCCAAGATCCCTCATAATTGATGATGCTATGCAGAGGTTGTTTAGTGGCCGGGTGCATGTCAAGACGGAAATACCCACTTTTCGTAGCCATTTCTTCTGGCAATATCACACGCAGAGGCACTCCTCTTGCCACTTCTGCAATAGAAAACAACTTCCTGGGATTTGCCTGGCTTGTCAAAGCCGTGCTGGCTACGGAAAGCCTGAGCGTTCAAGTTCAGGGAGTTGGCAAGCACTGAAAGTGGGAGGTTCACGGATGAGGGAATAGACCCCTGCACCACCTCGTCGGGTTCCCGGACATCGATCAGGTAAGCATCCTGAATGAGAGGCGTTTGGAAACTGCGGATGGCAGAAAAGGTGAGACCATACGTTACTAGGACTGAGAGTTTTTGGCTTGAGCTGCTCGTACGTGAGAATGGGGCCTTTCCAATTCTCCTGCAGCTGGTCATTGAGTTTGCGCGCAGCTTTAAGAGCCTGCTTGTCGTTGGTGTTGGAGGACTGGTGCCGAGCGAGGAGCTGCAAGGACGGTGCTGCGACCCTGTGCGTGAGGGTGGCAGGTCGAACGGACGAGCGTGCGGCGTTGATCAGTGCTGTTCGCAGCATCTTCAGTAGTATTTGTGATGGGTGCAACTAAGGGGTGAACATCACGTGCATCTATGAGCGGAGCTTTTTACTTCGGCATTTTGCGATTGGGTGAGCAGAAATGCCGCACTGATCTCTTTGCTCCCACTTCTTCCTTCCCTCTCTCCTCCATTCCTCCTCCATCCTCAGACTCAATCACCACACAACAACCCATTTAACACTCACAGGCGCTCTCTCGACGACGTGGGTAGACATGCTTCCCAGTGACACGATGTAACACAAGTGGGAGCGTAGTTCTCGGAACACTCGTGTTGCATCGTGCCACCAATCATCCTCTCCATTGCGTCCATAAGCCTGTCTTCTGTTCTCCTCTCGTCATCCACCTTACCACCACCTCCTTTGTCCCAACCGCATCCTTTGGCCATCAAAGCACCCCGCATCATCGGTCATTGCATCATCCGAACCGCTGTTCCGCATCTCATTCATCTTCGCCCTCGGTTTCGCCTAAGCCTTCCTTTGGCATCCTAACCATCACCTAACTTCACTGCACCACATGGTAGAGCAGATTCGTCATTCCCACGCAACCGTCCAGGACCAACCGATTTCGACCGCTTAAATGGCACGTGATGTCGCCTGAGCCACGAGACGGTCGGAAGTTTTTCGCAAGGCCAATTTTCCGGGGGTGGGGACACTCGGGCGCCTTGTGATCTTATTGCATCTCCTCGCCATTGTTAGCTATACGCCGCGGTGAGTGCGATTGCCCTGGGATTGAGCTGCGACGCATGTATTTCCGTTTCCCTGGAACGTTTGAACACGAATCGGACCGACTTCTCTCTGTGAACCACTCCTTTCTTATGCGTTTTATAATTTCCAAATTATTTTCCTTGAATATGTAAGTCCAAACCGGGGTATGCCGAGGTGCTCACCCACGGTGTCGCCTTATTTAGGTCAGCGACTTCTCTCGTTATCTCAGTCGTGATCACTGTACTCCACCTTGAGTCGGCACGAACATGAGCAACTCGACTGGTAGCATGTCAACGGCCATGATTCCATGGTTGCATTTCGGAAACACAGATTACCTTATCTTCAAAGCTTGGTCTCCTTCATCTGATGGTGCGATCGCTGGCGCTTGCATAGGGTTGTTTTTGTTTTCCATCTTGGAACGTTGCCTTGCCGCCTATCGACGTACTCAAGAATTACTCTGGAGGGCTAAGTCCGCGGCTCGTTACTTTCTCTCGCTCCCGATTTCTGACTATACCGACTAGAACAATCCTGGTGTCAAGCAGGGTGCACTCTAAGTCCGCCAAGGGGGATAGCGTCGAAGCCTTTAGAGAAGGCGCCATCCCTGCACGCAGACGGCTTGTTCCTCCGTTCACACCCTCTCACGATATCCCACGCGGAGTAATCCAAGCCATTCAGTCGACTTTTTCGTACGCCCTCATGTTGGCTGTCATGTAAGTAAGGTTGACATCTGTCGTGTTCGAAATCTCAAAGCAAGGACGCACAGGACTTTCAATGGTGCATATATCATTTCCATCATCCTAGGGCTTGGTATTGGGGAGGTCTTGGTTGGACGCATGGGCCGCAAGCAGAAGTTGATTGACAGGGATGCCTTCCTAGAAGTCACAAAAACCTAGTGACCTGCGGATCGCTCTTCGACATGTCGCCCTTGGTGATAGATACCTCGAGGACTACGTTGTCTGCGTTTGCTGTTATGTAATCTACCAGAGGAAAACTGTATTCTTACGTCGCGTAACAAAGACATGTCTAGTGGAAATCAGAGGTGCTTTTCCGAGTCAGTCACTTGCACGAATGCTTAATTGGTTCACACATCATGCAGTATTCGGAGTGCGGTAGGGAGTTGTGACCCTCAATAATTTGGTAACTGTGCCCCCTTTTTGTCTGGTGACCTGAGACTCAAACCAAACAAGACCATCTTCAAGTGAAAAAACTTTTTACACACGTCAAACATAGTACTGTACCTTGCAGGAGACGATAAATACCCGTCAGTCCATGCGAGACGAGTGGGAATTCCTTCCTAGAGAGCTATTTCGCAAAATGCGTTTCATTTCTGTCGTTATCACTGCTGCATTCGCTGCTGTTGCAAATGCGCACTTCCAGCTTCAATATCCCCTACCAAGGGGGCCATTTGTTCAAGATTCGGAGCCATCGTTCTGTGGTCAGTAGTATGATAGTGCTGAGTACTAATTATCTGAATCATGATTATTGTAGACGGGTATAACAGCGCGGTTTCGAACCGTACCGTGTTCCCCGTCAGTAACGGGGTGATCAACCTTAACAGCGAACACCCAACATGGACTGGTAGTTTTTCATCACCGCCCAAAGGGTGTTCAGACAGGCTAACCCAGAATTTTTTTTACCGCAAAGCTGGTGTCATTATCTCCACGATGCAAGACCCAACATCATTCGCTGATTTCAACTCTTCGTCGGGGACTCAGATGGTCGTCCCGTATTTCCAGACGAATGGGGAAGGGATGTTCTGCTTCCCAATCGACATTGCAACGTCTGGTGTCTCTGGCATCCAGGACGGAATGAACGTGACTATTCAGATAATCTTCGACGGAGGCGACGGCACGCTGTTTCAGGTTGGTTTTGCACTCTGATTTAATGATAAGATCTCAGGACTAATGAAAGCACTAGTGTGCGGACTTGACATTATCTGCTAATGCAACGGTTCCAAGTACTGCGACTTCTAGTTGTACTAATGTCACGGCGAGTACGACCGTCCCATCGCCAACGGCGACGGCGACGGCTAGCAGCGCTGCTGGAAAGAACATGGTGACGACCTCTAGTGTTGCTGTACTTGTTTTGGCAGGCCTAGTGTCGTTCATTTGAAGAGCAAATTTGCGACGAAAGTTTCAGACAGAAATGTGTATGTAAGCAAAGCACATGTGTCACTATGGGGAGAGAATCGGTTGTACATAGTCTTGTTGAAAGTGGTTACGTTCTTGAAATATCAAAATACAGTTTGGTGGTATGATGCTGGGATATATTCCGTTATGGAGCAAAATACATCCTTGACGAATCCTCACGACAGTTCCAACGAGTGGGCCAAAGCTTAATAAGATCTAGATACCCTGCGAAATGAATTGTTGAGGCCTAGATAACGCAGATCGGGCGGGGGAGCCGCAAAGTGATGTCGTGAATAACCAGCACAAAAGGTGCGAGGCAAGAGCGTGATTCATACGTCACCCCGGAGCTGATTAATCCGGGAGGAAGCCAAATAACTTGACAAAGAGAGTAGAAAGGCAAGAAGATTTCATGATATTTCATACCTACGCTTGGCTTGCGACGCAGTGATAGGCGCGATAACTACACATGTGCACCCCTACCGATGATGCCGTAACCAATGAATCAACCGGAGAGGCCACAGGGCATAAGTACACCCCTGCGTCTTCCTCATGCATTCTTATTACTTATCGGCGACGTAGATAGCAAAGCAAGCGCGCTTCCCGACGCGAGTTAGTGAGATCGGCTAACCGGTCAGCAATTTCCCATCCGCAAGGACTTCGGGGAAGTGCACATATGTCATAGGGTCCAACTGCGCGATATGAAATGAAAGAGAAGGGTGCATTGAAACGAATTCGGCTTAAAGTGGCTACTATCTGTCGGGCCAATCATCCGTCGACGTAGACGCGAGACTGGATGGATTACCTCTTATGGCGAACCTGCCCGAGCCTACATAATTTGAGAGTCCTCCACCACGTCCGCGCATACACATTCTGAATGATGTGCAGGTCGTCGGAATCATTGATGCCACCGATCAGACACTCGGAAAGCTCGCTGCATATTCGCTTAGATTTCGTCCCTGGCTGATGACAGGTGGATGCCTGTCTATGCTCTTCCATTGATGCCTACGCCGATCCTCATTCGCAGGGCTAGGGTGCTACGTGGAATTTGCGCTTATGAATTTCATATAACGGCGGTATACCTCGGTTGGGTCCACGGAGCCTTCAGGACACTTTGACGAAACGGATGCCTAACTGCAGATGGCCCACAATAAGTGCTAACGTTTCTCTTCGGCACTTTCGATAATTACATGACTAGTGAGTTAGTTACTAATATATCTATCTCACCATTAGAAAAATATGTATGTCGTACTGACTGCGACATCGGAGGCCGATCTCCGTGATAACTGGACTCAGTGAGGGTTCGTGGCGGTTTCCCAACATCATGTTGATTGTATGCTTGGAAGGTACGGTGCGAGCTCGCGTATTCGTCGCTCGTCATCGTATTCGCAACCGAAGAGCGAGTGGCAGTGAGCAATTGATTCAGGGCTTAAAGGGGCGCGTCGTACTGAACAGCATGCAGCTTGACTCCGCAGCCCCTGATCAGTAACGGCACCGCAGCACAGCGCGCTTCGTCTCACGGACTCGTCCGAGGCCTTGCGTCGGTGCCATGAGGTGGTTTCGTCGAAAGCACAATCAACCTTGGGAGGTTGTAGGATGCGAGACAGTAGAACCCGTGCTCATGATTGATGAAACAGGTGGTTGTCATCTTGCGATCTCGAGGAGTCCCCTCTCATTGTCTCTTTCCCCAGAAGTTGATATCGTGCGCATTGGGGCAAATGACACTTGCAGGAAGTACATCTTTGACTTCAAGAAGCATGTCCCGGACGGGAATCAATGTGCCAACGCGCTGTTATTCTCACAACAGCAACTATTACAGGAGGTTACGAAGAAATATTACAATGTCCTGCTCCTGGAGGGGTGAATATTCCTTTCCAAATTTTCCGGTCCTTCGCGATGAACTGACGACAGCTGGATTCACAGCTGGACGGTGACGCGCTTACGACAGGGAAAGCGGCATCGATTAGAGGTAGATTATATTGGCCGCGCAGGATACGTATCGGGGAAACCCCCTGCCTTGCGACGACCCCCTTTCATAGCCGTCCTGCAAGGACAACGTTTGCTTTCGTAACTTATGAACGTGTGTATCTTCCCTGTCGCCTCTCCTGTATTTGTATCTCATCCTCGTGGGCTCATTACTGCATCCCAAGCACATATATTCGTATTCGCGCAGCGTATCAGGTCCGTCAGGAACGATCTGACTGCGAGACACATATTGAAAAGGAGACGATCACGCATTTCAATGATGAGAAGAATAACAGATGGTGATATTACCTCAAGACCTTCATTTTAATTTGGAGATGCCTCGTGTCAGCCTTCTTTGGCGAGACGGACCGATTAATTCACGTCGGAGAGAATTGTGGACGCGGGAGAGCAAGGATACCGGAGGTGAGTTATGCCACATCCGGTAGGCTCGTATATAATAGCAGAGTCGTCAGCTCCCAGGTTCCTCGGTCCACTTCCTTTGCTCATGCACTCGAAGCTCCTTTCTAGCCCACTCGACATGGTCAACTGCTTCACCCACATCTTTTCCCGCCTCTTCGGCAAGCAGATCGAGCACACTCGCCAGAACATCGAGATTGTCGCTCAAGGCAGTGATAGTGGCAGCGTCAAGAGCTGTTCGGGTCCGGCGCGCACACATGATACCCTGGTCAAAACGACACCCATGATGGTCGGCCCCCGTGTCGCGCACACTGAACAGTTTACTTGCAAAGGAGGTGTCGACGCTGGCAGACTTGTTGACATCTCCCGCAAAGGGCTGTATTCCATAGCAAAGACGATGGGCGGCAACGTCCTATTGGAAGAGCAGTAAGTCTTTCCCCGATTGATCACATCAGAATGATCAATGTGCTTCGTTCCGACGCAGATGGGATTGTATCATTCGTCATGCTAGACTCCAGAAACGGGATGAATTCAAAGTTGTAGTGAGCACACTTTCTCCGCTGTGTGAATTATACTTGACGGCATTGAACGTGCGTTCAGGTTCGTTATCATGCCATTGTGGCGCGGTCAGCTTGGCCAGATGCGCAGAAACCTGTGCAAATTGAAGCCGCCAAAGGTGTCAGAGGGTTAATGACCGTTTTGGACCGGCATGCAGAAATCTGCTGATCTGCTGCATGTTACTCTACTACGTTTCTTTTTTTTGGGTTTTAGAGGGGCTCAAGGGGTTTCAATCATCGGGTATGTGTATCGTTATGACAAGGGGGCTTATCTCGACTTGTACAACAAACACCATCACTTACGACTAAAGCGCAAAAGTAACGACGAGCAGCGACTAATGTTGTACCACCACTTACCCTAGCGTACAAGTACTACACTACATACAGGAGATAAACCACAGCGACGACAATAGATTTCGATGATTTCAACAATTCTATGCTGATTTTTCAATGCGGCTCTCCGCCCTGCTGGCATATCCCGTCCATGACTGTGGGACAGTTTCATTAATTACCGACTTGGTCAAACCTGATCGGTGCATACCTCGTCATAGAGCGCAACATTTGGTGCGCACAAGAGTTTCAGACCCAGCCATAAGATTCCAGCTGTCATGCCACTTCCACAGGACGTGGCAATCGGACGCTTCCCCGTCAAGACCACCTGCGCATGGTCAGCTCCAATGGCGTCCACGAGGGCTCGCCGTAACTCAGGTTCAGATAAGAAAGTGGTATACTGGATGGAGGAATTGGGTACTGTGTGGGTTTGGAGAAACACATTGAACGGAAGGGAATATGAATGGGGTATGTGCCCCGAAGATAGACCAGGTCGCGGCTCTGGGTCAGTTCCAAGGAAACTACACGTTATCGTGGATGAGCACACGGTACAATATGCAATGCAGTAGAAATTCCCATACCGGCCGCGGGAACGTGCATCGACAACCAGTTCTACAGCAGGATCTGAGGCTGGTTCCAGAAGCGAGTTGGCTACCATCTGTTCATAGGCTGCCATCGGCTCTCAGAATGAATGCGATTGGACGATAGCGCAAATGAAGTCTCACAGCGGATAGCTGCTCCATCGAGGACAGGAGTGGGATAGGTGGACCTTTTCTCTCCTGGCGGGACACTCTCAGTTTCGAAACCCTCTGCCTCCCAACGTGGTAGACCACCATCAAGGATGCTGGACTTTTGATGGCCGAACGCCCTGAACATGAAGAGCGCACGAGGCGAGGAGAAGACTCCGTGTGTATCGTATCTAAGTCACACTATAATCTCTTTCTGGGCATTCTCTCGGTTGGAAAGGAACTCACATTACTACATGGGAGTTGGGGTGGATACCAAGTTTCTCTATCTCGGAATTGGTTCAACGTTGAGAAAGACTGGACGGTATGAAAAACAGACCACACGCATCGGCAAACAATCGCTCGGAAGGCATCATGTGTTTTAGGCCGAGTTCGTGAGGGCTCGCGACTTCGTCGAGGTCCAAGAACTGTGCACCAGGGATGCGCTTCGCTTGGAACTCCTGGAGAGGTCTCCGAGGGGAGTTGGGCATGAACCAGCTGGCATCGAGGACCGCGACGCCGCCTGAGGAAATCACATCGCGCAGATTGGATGGCGAGAGCAGATATGGGGTCGTCGCCGTCGTGGACATGAACCTGGGCGTGGATGGGACGACGGTCCTCCCGAGACGGAATAAGACGGGCAGCATAGTGAGCATAAAGAGTTTATTTATTTATTTTTCGCGACAGATGGATAGGCAAGTCCTAATTGGGTCGTCCTTGTAGTTGGAACTTGGAGCCGACCTACTCGAGCCAAATCTCGTCGAGGAGCATCTCCAAGTCCACAAGGACGACCACAACGATGCCGTCTGATCAGAGTACCTGGTTGATTGCCATCCCAAATGACGGCGACGCGGAAGGACTGCTCCCAGAGATCGCGCCCAAGCTCGCTCAAGTTGCTCGGTCCTCGCACACAGCCGTTGCCGAGTTCGCCATCCCTGCGTTCAAGGTGCGCCTCCCTTTTTCGTCCCTCGTACACCATGCAGTGCTCATTCAGCGCCGAACTCGTAGACTGGCACCCTAGATTCACTCATCACCCTCTCTGAAGAGCTCCCGAAGCAGGACGCGTTCTTCACTTCTACCGTCGCCAAGACTGTCGACACTCTGCGCAACCTCCTCAATAACGACCCTGCAAAGCTTGCACAGCACATCTTGGTAAACGAGCGAAGCGTCGATGACTACATTTTCAAAGGCTGGCGATGGAATGAAGGCAGATACGGCGTGCAAAGAAGCCTGCGAGAGACCGTCGACGTTCTCAACAGGGTAATATCACACATCTCCACCCCACCCCACCTCATTCATATCAATCGCCGCATGCTAATCACGCGTTCAGGACATGGCATCCATTGATAACATGATGAAGTCTAAACTGAACAACTACAACCTTGTCAAGGGGTCCCTCGTGCAAATGCAACGAAAGAAGACGTGCGTTCATGCCTCATGTTGCACTCTGGCCCCGTGGTTGATGCTTTGCGCCCAGAGGCAATCTCTCCGTGCGGTCTCTTGTCGATGTCGTGTCGCAGGAAGACATGATACAGGATTCGGAATACATGCAAACATGTCTAGTGGCGGTACCAAAGTAAGGTTTTGTGATCTCATCATTTCTGCTTGCACGCCACTCACCTTCGATCCGCAAGAACTCTGACTAAAGAGTGGAATACGAAATATGAACGTCTGACGGGCATGGTAGTCCCGCGTTCGTCATCGTGAGTTACCGTGATATCACGATGCCAGCACGTTTCTGATCGTTGCGTGCCGCAAACAGCATTATTACTTCTGACGACGAATATACCCTCTTTGGCGTCGTGATTTTCAAGAGGGTGCACGACGAGTTTGTGCAGAAATGCAGAGAGAACAAGTGCGTTGATCCGGGCGGATGAATATGAAAAGCTATCAAACTGAACGCCGAAGCACCACAGATTCATTGTGCGTGACTTTGTGTACTCAGAAGAGCAGATAGACAAACAGCGAGAAGAACTCGAGGTGGCGGATACTACGGAGAAGGAGCTTTGGGTGAGGAACCCCGCGAGGCGTCCCTGTGTCATACTTACTTTTCGCTTCTCTAGACGGAATTGTTAAGGCTGTCCAGGACAAACTTCTCAGAGTCCTTCCAGCTCCTGGTACACCTCAAGATCCTGCGGTTGTTCGTAGAGAGTGTCCTCCGATACGGTCTACCTGCGAACTACGCTGGACTTGCCATCAAGGTATGGGACATCTCTCGCCCTTTGAAGCTATGCTGATCGCCCACTCACCGCAGCCCGATCCAAAGTCGACCAAGAAGACGCTGTCAGTTCTGACAAACCAGTTTGCATACCTCGCCCCTCGTTCCGGCCGATCCAAGAAACAGAAAGGTGGTGGAGCGGATGAGTTCATAGGAGAGTATCAAGCACTTCTGGAGCAGGAATTCTTTGATTTCGTGTTGTACGAGGTACCATGGATCGTTTTCTGACACTACCTCCATGTATCATACCATCAGATAAATAGCTTTTATTAGCGGAAGGATAACAATATGGCCAACCCACTATTGTAGAAACTATCTGCCTATGTAATGTACAAAAAGCAAAAAGGGAAACAGAACCGCAGGAGATAGAGCAAAGAGACACAGCGACACAATATGACAATCCGGACATAGAAAAACAAAGATACTGGATAGAAGCTGTCGGATCCAACGATAGCCTTACCAAGGCTAGGTGCATCAATTTGGTAGGCGTGTGGGCATCGCGGAGCAAGATAATTGATGGTGGCAGAAGCAACGCGACGGTCTGTCCGTCAAGTATGTGCGATCGTGAATGAGAAAATGGGTGAGTGAGACTACTTCAACCTTGAAAGAGAGAAGCGATATGTAGGGAAATGATGCCGTTGTGTGGTGGAGATGATGTGTGTGGTAGCATGACAGAGACGGAGTGATGATGGATGCGATGGGACGGGGTACCAAGTAGAGATGCAGATCTCCTGATACATGTTCCCAGATAAATAGAAATCCTGAATGGATAGGAGTCCCATGACAAGTGAGAGAGACAGAGACAAGAATAGCAATCAGTTTCAGAAAGAATACCACATTCCTTCTGGAACAGGGTAGTCCACCATATCAGTGTCTTTTTTCTCTTCTTCCGCGGTAAACTTGGTCCGTTCTCGTTTCTTTTTATCTTTCGTTTTTCTCCTTTTGTATTTCGGAAGAGCTGGGGGGTAAAATAAGGATGTCGAAAGGGTGCGTACGAACAGGGGCAACCGTCAGAGCCCAAGGTTCGACATCACCCGCGACACCTCATCCACAACTTCCTCATCCATAACCCTCGCACTTCTCTGGGCAGAAGACCCAATGACGGCCGATGGCCTGGGCGCATATACACTAGGGAATGAGGGTGCGGTGGCGCTCGTCGGACTCGAATTTCCCCCGGTACCTCCCCCTGTAGACGTTGTGGGTGATTCTGGAGGTTGAAGTCGCGAGGAGCCCTCGGTGATTCGCGAGAGGGAATACGTGAGATCAAGGGACTGTGCGCGATTTTGAAGAGATCGAGGTTTGGAAATCTGTTCCTTGATCTTGGACTCGAGGAGGGAATCTGAGCCCCGTTTCAGAGCATCCTCGGTATTCCGGGTTCGGGATGTCATTCCTGAGCCCTATAAAAGATTGATCCGGTGAGGTAATGAACTTGGAATTACAGCGAAGTAAAACCTACGATTGGTGGTAATGGTGTCCAATAATCAAGCCCCGTTCCAGGCGGCCCATATGCTGATTGTGAATCCTCATGTTCCTCGAGGTCGTAAATGTATGCAGGAGCATTGAACAGCGCCTTCACATCTGGAGACGAATTTGCCAACCTCAACCGTCGATCACCGAGGATCTCCGACGACCGAGTCAACTCGACTGACTCTGCGGAAATTAAACAATGAGTCTCCAGTCCGTGTAGAGTCATCTTTACATAGGAGTATCGGGTCAAGGATAGAGGGAAGGGGGAACTCACCATGCCTTCTTGCAGTCGAAAGTACCTTGCTATCGAAGTGCGGGAATGCCTCGGCGAACGAGTCACCCCTCTTGTGTGTGTGCGCCGTCGGTGAAGGGTACACCCTTACATTGTGATTTAACAGGAATTGCTCGAGCATCTCCCTTGCCGCGAGTAGGAAATCGCTGTTTGACCTCTGACACCTAAATTTGAAGCTATACTCGCCCTGCGATTGAATTTGCGCCGTTTGCGGCGAGGCTTGAGAGGTGGATGGGTGGTCCAGGGAGGTACTAGAACCATTCGTAGAGTGAATGGGAGCAGGGGGTTTGAGATTCGGTGTAATTGATACTTGGAATTCACGTTTGACACGTTCGACAAATGCGACAAACTCCGGTGAGGCACAGACCACTGGTAAATCGAGACTAGGTGGAACTGCCATGTCCGCCTCGAATGGAACATGTTCCTATTGATGGTAAGATAAAGCAAGGCATGCGAGGTAAAGAAAACTGACCAGTAGCATAGCAGCAGCAATCTGCACCTGGCTCTCGGGACCGAAAATCGTCACGACGTCCGAAGCCGTTTCTTTATCCGGGAACCGCACACGCGAGTTGGTCTTCGACTCGATATCGTGTATAAAGATAGCTTTTTCACCAAGTAATGTGCGGTGGTATCGGCGGGGGATCGATAGGGTCTCATTGACATAATCCTTGTCCTGAGGTCAGGTAAATAGGCTGTTGCACTGAGTGCCGCGGCGACTCAACGCACCTTTGGGTTTACAATCTCCATAACCGATTGCTTCAGGTTATCCAAATTGATTGCATTCTTGGACGGCGTTCTCGCCACGACGTTATCCTCATTATCGTTATACCCACCCAACGCAGCAAACTCTTCTGCATTCGAAAACTTGACGTAAACTCCATACTTCTTCATGATCCTCTGAATGTTCCTTCCTCCGATACCGATAATACGCTTATGGTATGCTTCTGGAACGTGGAAGGATATCTCAGCGGGAAGCTCCTCTTGTAGAAGCGTAAGGCCAGTCAAGATTGAGGCATCGGAGCCGGAAAGATCAATAAGAAAGTTGTGGTCGTTAAACGTCTCAAACTTTATTTTGACTGATGCTGATTGCATGATCTTATTTATCTTGCCGTTCTTCTTGCCTGAGATGAACTCGCGATGTTCGTTGGCGAGTTCAACCTGAAAGCGAATTTCGTGGTGGAATGCCTGTTGTTTTGTGCGGTATGAACAATCGTGGATCTATTGGGGAACAAACAAGAACGCGCCTTCACGAGATCCAAATCCAAAATCATGTTGACGGCCGCTCGGACTTCGTACTCGAGACCGTGCATCTCGAAACACATGCTCTTGAATACAACTTCTGCGCCAGTCGTGAGCGAGATTTGCTTCAAGAGTGTCGTCACCTGCGAACTGTTGAGTGTCGCGGGCGGGAGGAGCACGTTGAATTGGATTGGGAGAAGCCAGAAAGACGCGACATAATATTGACAAGCCTGGTTGTACGAGATGAGACAACACAACACGAAAGAGATCAAAATACACACAAGTTGCATTATCCCTCTGATCGTCCTCTGGACATTGACCCGGTGATCGCCATATACAGTAATCAAGCTCGTCGAACTGCCGATGGGTGGGAACTGAATAAAAGTCGCGTTGTCGGACATAACGGACTTGAGGTCTTCTGCCCGATCAAGGACCATCCAGTCGAGCTTGCGAGGAACGATGACAGTGTCGCGAGAGATAACGTTCTTACTCTGTGCACGATGAAATTAACAGGGCTCACAAGCCTGCGGAAGCGAAACGAACCTTGTTTGCAGAGAGCTGGAACAACATATCTCTGGCTCTCTGAACACCAAAAAACTCTCCAGTGATCCATATGATGTTTGGATTATGAGCCTGCTGATGTTGACTGCCTTGAGCCTGGCCAGACTGAACACTGCCATTGGTGGCGACCGACGACGAGACGATATCGGAACCAACTAGACCCTGGAGAGGGGAAGGGCAATAAATATTGGTGGCAGTCTCCTCTTGAATGGATTGAAGCACATGGCGTTTACGGCCGGCTATGATGGCATGAAGTTTTTGATCAATTTCACAAGGTTCTGCATGTAAACCGCTCTATAAATGGGGTGAGAGAAAGACGAGGAGAAAAAGAGGGAGACGGACGAGTTCATCCAACATGACCAAGAGCCTGACCCTTGCCAGCTCTGTCGCGTCGCCTTGACCGGTGACAACGAGCTCACAAACACGCTCAGTTTCGAGACCGGTCCAACCTGCGCTGGAGGAAATGCCGTCGGGAGGTGTTCGGCTTGAGAGTGAAAGAGGGGAGTTTACGACGGCGATGTGGGCATAGGTGAGGGAGGCGATTTCATCGAGTTTGCGGCGTACGTCGGGTTTGAGTGTGGGTTTTGAGGAGGAGGAGTCGAGGATGTCAGAACGAGGCACCTTGATGGCGGTGCGATGCTGAAGAGGGGGAGTGAGCAAGAGGGGTAAAGCAGAAGTGGCGAGAGAGGGGACCGACCTGGACAGGGCTGTCTTTTAGGAGAATACCACGGGCCAGCATGACCTGCTGGTATGCACCAGAGATGTAAAAATTCCAACTACGACCGCCGTCTGAGAGGAGGTAGGAGAGTTGTACATTGTGGAGAGAGCGTGCGAGGATGGCGAGCTTCTCGACGGTCTCGGAGTCGGCCTGATTCGAGGGAGAAGGCTGAGTTGCGGGGAGGGGGAGGGCGGAGGGAAAGTTTTCGGGGAGATGTTGGATGTGGGGAGGGAGACGGGGGTCATGGGCGTCGAAGGAAGAGGAGGGCGAGTGGAGATGACGGGGCCTGCGGGGGTGGGTGAAGGATATGGAGTAGATGTCCATCTCTGTTGGGTGATGGTGGGGGGAGGTGAAGAAGCGCGGGTAGCGGGCGGAAGAAGAAATGAGGGGGTATGCTTCTCTCGGATTAGGAGCAGGGTATTCGCTCCTCAGCGCCAAAGCCGCCCTCGCTGCGGACTGAACAACGCAGTGCGGGTCGTTTGCGGGTCTGGCACGGATGTCGTTGTCAACGATGGGTCGGTGACGCGCTCTACTCGATGCTCGTCGTGCTCGTCGTCGTGGTCGTGGTCGACGTTCTGCGATGGAGATTCTTTTTCTGGCTGTCGATGCCATTATTGTTTTTGTTTTATTTTATTATAAATGCATAAATAATACTATATTATTAATCACACAATCACGATCATGTCCAGCCAGTCTGAGGAGTGGTCCGTTCTCCAGGTCCGTGCCCGTGCCCGTCCTCGCCCTCGTCGTCCACGCCGATCCTGACCCACCCCGCAGTCGATCCACCCGACGATCTGCATCTCCAACGAGGATGCGATCGTCACCCTTCTCGTCCCCGTCGAGCTCGGCCTCGACACCCCCCTCCGCATCTTCCCCGTTCCACACGACACCTATCTCTCCTCCTCTCCCTTCCCCGTCCCTACTGATGTCCCCTTCCACACTGCCTCCCTCTCCGTCCTCCCACCCCTCCACCTCCGCATCGCCCTCCCTGCCTTGTACCCCTCCCACGCTCCCCCCATAATCCAATCCCTCCAGGCCACCTCCGCCTGGTTACCCCCATCCACACTCGCCCTCATCAAGGAACGCATGGCCGTAATGTGGTCTCCAGGAGACGATTCAGGCGTTCTCTATACCTGGGTCGAGTGGATACGCACAGGTGATTTCTTGGCAGAGATCGGATTGCTCGCCGACGACATGCGGTCCATTCAGTACGTCATCCCTTCCTCTTTCCTCATTCGCTCATGCCGTCCCATTCTTCCCACCCTCAGAATCCTCCATCCGTCCCCACAGCTCCTCCTCACTCCCCTCCTTGCCTATGCCTCCTCATCCAAATCAGACGAATTTGCACGCGCCTCTTATCTGTGCACAATATGTCTGTCGGAGCGCAAGGGCGTTCACTGTCTCGCCCTCTCATGCGGTCACGTCTTTTGTAGAGCATGTCTGATCGACATGTGGGGACTACATGTCAAGGAGGGCCAGGTCTCTCGTGTCGGTTGTCCCGAACCCAACTGTGGGAAAACCGATGCAAAGGATGCAGTTGGTCTCCGTGAAGCAACAGAGGATGAAGTTAGAGCTGTCCTCTCGGAGAATGAACTCAACAGATGGAAATGGCTCCGCAAAAAACGCGATCTTGAGCGTGATCCAACCATGATCCACTGTCCGATGGAATACTGTCAGGAGCCCGTCCCAAAACCTCAATCCGATACATCGAGAACTGGCGGCTCTGACGAAGACGAGTCCGGCTGGGCGCGTCTGCGCACCTGTGCTGCATGCGATTACTCTTTTTGTGCTTTTTGTAGACGCACTTGGTATGCCCTCACGCAGCGTCTCCGTGCCTCTGTTGATCATCTCTACCAGGCACGGGCCTCACACTCCTTGCCCACTCCCTCTCACTTCCAAATTCATCCTCGATTACCTCTCGGCCCCGCCGGATTCCTCCGATCGTCGTGCTATAGAACGCCGATACGGTCGTAGCAACGTGCTCAAACTTGTCAGGCAGCACGAGGAAGAGCAAGAGAACAGGAAATGGGTGGATTCGAGCACGATTGCTTGCCCTGGTTGTGAAATAAGAGTCGAGAAATCAATGGGTTGTAATCATGTGCGTACAATTCTACTTCATATCCTCGGCCAGCAGGGTTTTGTGGTGCTTGCGATCCCTTTACACTTGTCCCAATAACTTACAGCATCCTGCTCCGTACATTGCACCAAATACTTACCCCTGACCACTAACCTCATAGATGACCTGTGCCAAATGTGGAACTCACTTTTGCTACCGCTGTGGTGCGAAGATACCCGGAGCAAATCCATATCAGCATTTCTCCACGCCACATACACCCTGCTTCTCGAAACTATTTGACTTTGTGCCGAGTGCAGAAGATGAGTGGCAGCCGGCAGAAGGTTTCGAGTTTATTTGATTGATTCTAACAAATAAACTTGACAATTGTAAGCTGTCGAGGAGGATCTGATCTAGAACAGATGATTACATTGTGTGGCAGCCGAGAATTTAGCTCCGTTTACACGCCGGTCGAGAACAGATGATCTGAGGTCTGATGATGTAGTGATCTCCTGGGGAACGACAGCCATGTGACCCTTCAGTCTAAATGCAAAAGTCATGTCAACTAGTAGTAACTGGAGAATGTGCAACAGGGAAAAAAGGAAGGGGGCCCATGCCATTCAAATCTGCATCTTACCGCCAGCCAAGGTAACAAACTCATAACTGGTTCATATCAGCCGGGCAGAATCAACGAGGGAGTAACCTCACCGTTTTGTCGACGCATAGTTGCACACAACCTCTGACAACATGGCAACGGCGCACATGACGAATAGCACACACTCTGTCCATGCCCTCGTGCGCCTCCTTAAATCGTCCACAGACCCACCCTCCCCCCTTGGACCTTCTAAGATCGAGATAGCCTGTCTTGCTTGGTCAGACCCGTCTTTCGGCGCCGCGAATAAGGGTGAAGTCATTGGGGAATGGATACTCACCCTGCTTGGACAAGCAAAGAAAACGAGGCGAGAAAGGGGTGCAAATTCCACCTCTGATTCCATCGCAGATTCTAGGTATTGGAC
>JBBPQN010000349.1:0-17560 GCA_038092575.1 Boletus subluridellus | reverse complement strand
CATCAGGAAATTGGTGGGGAGATGATATAGCCAGATGCATGTTACAAATAAATATAAAGCTGATACAATAAGCTAAGTGCTTGATCAGGGAATATCAACACTTGCAAGCAGGGCAGCGGAAACTCAAATATATGAGCAGAGAGTAGAAGAAGGACATACAAATGAAAATGTTATCTCACTACTGTTGTACTTGGTGGATGCTTATCAGTCTTTTGGCACAATTAGTTCAGCATGATCGAGAGGTGGCATCCTGATGCTCAAGCCATCTGAACGGTACAAACAAATGTAACGCTGCTGTAATAAGGTAAATGCCAGATCAGGGAATATCAGCACTCGCAAGGAGGGCAGCAGAAAGTCAAAGATATGAGCAAAGAGTAGAAGAAGGATCAATGCCAATGGAAGCACTATCTCGTGCTGGTACTAGTTGGTGCATGATTAGAAATACTTATCAGTCCTTTGGTGCCAATCAGTAAATTCTCAAGTTAACTTTTAACCGTGCTTTTAGGTGCTTTCAGTACTTTTCATCTGTTGCATGAACTTGTTTAAAAGTAGCTAAAAGTACAGCTCACTTCTGACTAAAAGCAGCAAAAAGCAATGAACAGCAGCAAAAAGAGTAGGCAAGCACAGAAAAATGAGCATCCTGATTGGTTGAAATGGAGCATCCATGAACAGCACGAAATGAGTGGCTAGGCGGTGGGCCAGAAGGCAATGAACACTGTGTACTATGGAAATCTCAGGGAAATACAGTACATATACATAGTATCCCCACAATGAGCTGACCAACAGACAATATCTGTGCCAAGAGAGATTTGCCAGGGCAGGTATCCTCCCATTCCAGAGGTATTGTTGACAATCAATGGGATGCTGTTGTCATGGGCAATCTAATACCACCACAAAGTGTCATTGGAAGGACGATGAGCAAGCAAAAGAGATGGTCTACTGGTGTGGGTGGTGAGCAGGTGTGAGTATACTTGGAATAGTGGGATGGACTTACTTTTTTTTTCCAAGTCTTCATGTGTGAGCGTCTCCCACTATGCGATGTTTACTCCATCACAGGCCCCACCAACTTTCCCACAGCCAGCGGTGAGTACTTGAGTAACTGTCTGAATCTGGCTGGCCTCCTTGCACCCGTCTGACTCTCATCCACAATGCTCATGTGGGCCCCGTAAGCCCCCACATCAAGTGTTCAGGATCTCATTCAAGCTCAACTGACTCTAAATCACACTCATCTCTCTAGTCCTGCACTTGTTTCTTCACCCCAACCTCTTACATTTATTCCCAGTCGCCTTTGCCTCACATTTTGTCCATGCCACCTACCCTGAGCATCTGGTCTCATTGGCGAGATCCTCATCCATTTTGAGAAATGCGGCTGCAAACTCATCGCCTCGCATTTCATTCATGCCATCTACCCCAAGCCACAGAGCCACCTTCTGTTGGCAACCTCAAATCAAATAATGACTTGGGTCACTCAATCACACAAACTGACTGTAGAGCAAAGAAGATAGTTGAGAGGGAATCCCAACAAGAACTTGA
This sequence comes from Boletus subluridellus, assembly GCA_038092575.1. Taxonomy (NCBI): domain Eukaryota; kingdom Fungi; phylum Basidiomycota; class Agaricomycetes; order Boletales; family Boletaceae; genus Boletus; species Boletus subluridellus. The sequence goes on along the minus strand of JBBPQN010000349.1, from coordinate 16,027 downwards.
CTAAGGTTCTTGGGGCGATTGATTCAAGGTATATATACTGACTACGTTGTTTGTATGTATTATGACACTGGTCTGTGTGCATGAGGCTATGTAATGACAAATTGTGTGAGTATTAGTAAAGTATGATGAGTAATGTATATGGAGATTAATAGAAGGCAGTGCTAGACGTTCTAGACTGATGGAGATTAAATACATGAGGTTGACACGTGTTATAGGTCTAGACCTAGTTCGCATGGTCACGTGATGACAAAAGATAAGGTCACGTGATTATGAAGATGTGAAAGGAATCACGTGACTAGAAAAGAAAGGGGTGAGAAAAAGGGTTTGTAACACTACCCCCCTCTATGGTTTGCATTCCAGGTGAGACCAGATTGGTGGAGGTTCCATGTAGTTTTCGTAAGGATTAAATAGTGAGGTAAACGCCATTTGCATCATTCATAATCATCTTGGTGCTTGTGGGTTCTTTTTATAGAAGTCACTGATTGCTTCTTTAGCATGGGAAAGGTTGCCTTCTATTTCCCACATTCAGTCTTCTTCCTGGTATCCTTTCCAGTGAACTAAAAACTCCAATTTTCGACCCTTTAGCTGAGATGCCATGATATAATCAACTTCAAATTCTTCATCTCCTTCATCTGTAACCGATACCGATCCGGGTTTGTAGAGTTTCTGATTAGGAAGTCTTTCTTTGTATGGTTTGACTCGTGATACGTTTACCACTGGGTGAATTTTCATATAGCATGGGAGTTTTAGCCTTATGGTGTTGTCTCCTACCATTTCTAGAACTTTATAGGGGCCTAGCCATCTTTCTGTTAATTTATGTGATTGGCAGGTTTCCTTTAGATTCAAATGTTCAGTAGATAACCACACTTGGGAGTCCTTTTCATAAACAGGCACTTCTGATCTGTGTTTGTCAGCTTGTGCCTTCATTGCGTCCTGTGCCTTGGAGAGAGAGGTTTTCACATCAGCTAAAGTTTGTGTGAAGTCCTTGGCAAATGCTGTAGTGGCAGGTGCTTTCATGTTTTCTTTAGGTTGAATTCCCATGTGTGGTGAATATGAACGTGTGACTTGGAAAGGGGATTTGCCCATAGCAGAGTGGGCCTTGTTGTTGTATTGGAATTGTGCAAGGGTGAGCCATTCTGACCATTCCTTTTGCTTTTCCACAGTGTAGAGACGTAAATATTGTTGAAGATCTCAGTTTACACGTTCAGTTTGTCCATCCGTTTGTGGGTGGAAAGCCGTTGACATGTGTAGATCGATCTGAAGCATTTTGCCAAGATCCTTCATTACTTGTGCTGAAAATTGCGGGCTGCAATCAGAGCTTATAGATCATGGGAGGCCATGTGTTTTCCAAATGTTGTCTTGATATAATTTAGCAGTTCCCAGGCTGGTGATCATTTTAACCATGGGAATAAATACAGCTTCTTTGCTGAATCTGTCCACAACCACAAGGATGCTGTCATAGCCATTGGAAGTGGGTAAGTCTGTGATGAAATCTGTGGAGATGTCCTGCCAGGGACCCTCGGGAATAGGATTAGGACGTAATTTGCCTGCCAGAGGCCGTGTGGTAGGTTTTATCTGAGCACATCTTTCACATCGGGAACAATAGTCCATTATTTGTTTACATATGCCTTCCCATGTGTAGTAACATGAGATTAACTCATAAGTCTTCTCCGCGCCACCATGTCTGGCTAACGTGGAATCGTGATAGAGTTCAATAATATCCTGGTGGAGGTTACTTTCTTCCCCAGGTACATAGATTTTTCCATTTAATTTAGTGAAACCTTCTTCGTCGATTTCAAATCCAGAAAGAGATGACTCGTGTAGCATGGATTGTGTGATTTTTACCTGATCTAGGATCTTTTGTTCTTCTCCATGGATATAAGTTACTTCATTAGTGCATACGCGTTCTGTGGGTATGACCATGACTCCTTTATTGTCTTGGTCTATTCCCACAACATGATCTTCTCTTCGTGAGAGTGCGTTGGCTTTTCCCATGGAAGTTCCTGGTTTCTTAATAAGTTCATAGTTGAAACATGATAAATATTGCACCCATCTTGCTTGTCAGCGATTGAGATCTTGAGATTTCATGAAATACTGGAGGTTGGCATGATTAGTCCAGATCTCAAATGATTTCTCAGCACCTTCTAGGTGGTGGCACCATTGTTCGAGTGTGTGAATAATAGCTAGCATTTCTTTGTCAGCTATCAGGTAGTTCCTTTGTTCTGCCATCATAGAGTGTGACGAGAACACTACTGGATGCCATTTCCTTCTTTTTGTATAGTTACAATCATTATCCAGGTAGGCAAGGACAGGAGCTGTAATAAATGCTTCTTTCAGCGTGTCAAACGCGTTTTGTTCTTTTTCTGTCCATCTCCACATGAGATCCTTTTTTGTGAGATCGTTTAGTGGTCTAGCCACAATAGAGAAGTCTTCAATAAATCGCCTGTAGAAATTAGTGAGTCCGAGGAAACTCCATACTCCTTTTATGTTCATAGGAACCGGCCATTTTTGGATGGCTTCTACTTTGCCGGGTTCCATTTCGATTCCTTCCTCTGAGACAATCATGCCTAGGAAATTGATTTTCTTGGTACAAAACATGCATTTTTCCGGTTTTATAAATAGATTGTTTTCTTGGAGACGTTTGAGGACTTCTAGAACGATTGCATCATGTTCCTCTTGGTTCTCATTTTTAGTGAACATGAGGATGTTGTCTATATATATAATGACGACTGCTTGCATATCGTGGAAGATGTCGTTCATCATGGCCTGAAACGTGGCCAGGGAATTGGTTTGGCCAAAGTACATAATCCATGGTTCGTAACTTCCCCTATGACAAACAAAGGCACCTTTCCATTCATCACCTTCTTTGATGTGTACGTTATTGTATCCCCATCTGAGATCCATCTTTGTGAACAATTTTGCACTCCGCAATCGGTTGACCAATTGGGAGATCAGCGGTAGTGGATAATTGTTCTTTACCGTCCATTCATTTAGGTATCGGTAGTTTTGTACCATTCATTTCTTTCCGTCTTTTTTGGGAATAAAGAAGACTGGTGACGTTTGTGCAGATTTTGAAGGATGGATGTAGCCTTTTCGTAATTGTTCATCTACAAAGTTGGAAACTTCCTTTTGTTCTTCGACAGACTTAGGGTAAAGCTTTCCCTTTTTAGGCTTAAATCTGGGCTTCATATCTATTGCGTGGTCCCAAGGTTTTCTCTCATGCATCCTTTCAGAATGTTTCTTTGAGAATACATCTAGAAATTTGTGGAATTCTTTGGGAACCATCTGCTCCACAGTCTTCTCAGTAACCGGCGTGCTCTGCTGCTGCTCAGTTGTTACTTTCTTTAATCGACAGTAAACATATGGCATGTCGTTCATTTCCCTTTCTTCTAGGGTTCTGATGAATATGGGTCTGTCGGATAAGAGGTAGCATGTCCGCAGGCAATGTGTGAGTCGTACTGATCCTGTTTGCCAGTCGATCTCTGGGTTGTGTTTGGACAGCCACGTGTATCCTAAAATTACTGGGTTCTTTCCCAGATCAGTTACTTCTGCTACTAACTTCTCATGATGTCCTTGGTAATCAATGATAATTTCTGTGGTGTGGGAGATATCTCCTGTGGAATTCTTGGTTCCATCTACGTTGAATACGGGTATGGGTCGTGTGAGTTTTGTAAGTGAAAGTTTATTGTCCTTGGCCCATTTGGCATCTACAAAAATGCCATTAGCTCCACTGTCTAGGAGCGCGTGGGTTTCATGCATCTTGTATTTGGTTGTGGCCAAAGCCACCTTGATTTTGAGGTTGATTTCTCGTTTTGTTTTAACAGATCTGAGACAGATCCGTTCCGGGGTTTCATAAATATCATCGTTCGTAATTTTATATATATTTTTCTTGACCGAATTAAGCCTGCATTCCCCTGCAGCAAGCTCACTTTCATGAGACCCAGTCTGGGTTTGAGAAGTAGAAGGTTTGTCATTTGTATCATTAAATAAAATCCTATTTTGGGAGTCAAAGAACTTGTGTTCTTCTTTTCCATATTTGACGTAGGAACAAAGTACAGAAAAACTATTTTTTGTAGGGTTATCTATTTTCTTTTTGTCCGTAGTCGACTGAACACCTGGTTCATTCAGCGACTTTACTCTTTTCCCAACTCATTAGCCAAGAAGTCTGCGAAATAGGCTTTTGCAGCCTCAAAGTCCATAGCTACGACCTGCTTCGTTCTCGCATCAGTCCCAGTTCCCTTTCCAACATCCTCATTTGTGCCAGATGAATCGCTCGTATTCGCGCGTACATTGCGATACTTGCTGCACCTTCTGCTATGCCCTCCCCCAAGGAACTTGCATTCCCTACATTCCTTTCTGGGTTTAGGGCAGTCCTTAACCAGATGTGGTCCTTGGCAATTGAAGCACTTGCCTTTGCCAGTGCATACAGCATCTATGTCCATGGGGTCACCATGGCCACCATAGGTACACACTCCTGAGGAGCTTCCTTGTGTCTGGTTCTGCCAGACTCATTCTTGGTTGCTCTGTAGAGCGAATGATTCAAGAAGGTTCCCAGTCTTCTTGATTTCGATTAAGTATGGGGTTATGTACTTCTTCCTTTGCCCATTGACGAAGATGTGTTTGATGATCTCGTCGCAGATGTTCTTTTCTACAAGGCAAACTCCCATATTGTCTCCACATTGAGACCTTTCGTATTGGGCTACCCACCGAGTTAGGAATGATTTGGTGCATTCCTTGGGACCTTGCTTCATTCGTGTGAGCTGGTCCATTGCATTGTTGGCATCCATGCCAGGTTTGAAACAATCTTTCAACAATGTCATGAGTTTGTTGTTGTCGGGCCACATGTGGAGGGATCCTTTCATGTATTTTGAGAGCTGGTTCTGGGCCCATATGCCAGCTCCATTTTTGTCTTTTCCCTCTTTAGACCTGATTCTAGAAAGCATGGCGATTGCTTTCTTCTTGTCGGTGTCGAACGTTTCTAAATTTGCATCAATGTAGATGTGGAGATGTATCATCCATTCATTGAACTTGTCATAGCTTCCATCATATAATTTTGGGTCGGGAACTACTTCGACTTTCTTTGAGATTTTCACCTCAGTGCTGGTATTTTGTACGCCGCTGTTGGCAAGCTGCTGCAGCTGGTTCATAAGGGTCAGGAGCTGCGCCTTGAGTGTGGCAATGTGGGCAGCATCTGCTGACATTGTTGGTTGGCGTGGGGTTGGTGAGGACGGTGGGGATGCATGTGGGCTGTCGTAGTCCTCATCTGTCTCGTAGTGCCCTGTTGGTTCTCTGAATGACAGGTTGGGCAAGTTCTTTTTCTAGTTGTCTAAGAACAAACCAGGCTTCTGCTTCGTATGGATGAAATTCTTCTTCGGCTTGTGTAAAGCCTGCATGTAGGAAGTCGAAGAAGTGTGGTGGGAATTCTTCTTCTTGTTTGATTTCGATGGCATCATTGGGATCTTCATTAAACTCAAAGGCTTCATAGGGAGAGGGAGATCTTTTCTTGATGAGGATTGAGATGTCCTCAGCTTTGATCATCCATAAAAGTGTATGTAAAAATTCCTAGGAGGATCTGCTCACTCCACTAGATGCAAATCAAGTCAAACCTTCTTGACTTTGCCATAGAAAATATTGTAGTACAATGTTGGGTGGGCACAGTACCGCTCTTGCACCACAACAACGTATGAGGTAAAACATAGGTAAAAAAGTGTGCCACACGAGGACACTCGCACATAGCGGGAAGAAGTCTGAAGGGTTTTGCACCGGTGTTTAAACCAATTAAGAGCGCTCGAGCTCAGTGCTGCACCACCCTAGATAGCTAAGTGCCTTCACACCCATATAGGGTAGGTATACATAGAAAGGAAATGTGTAGCACAAGTGTGCGAGAAGGGTGAAGGATAAAGGTAGATCTCGTTAAGCCTCGAGTCCAGCTGTTTTCCCTTTAACACTAGGGGCCACATGTAACGATGAAGAAGAGTAGAGGATTGAGTGATGGAAGTGAAACTAGTCAAGTTCTTATGTTGGCAACCTCAAATCAAATAATGACTTGGGTCACTCAATCACACAAACTGACTGTAGAGCAAAGAAGATAGTTGAGAGGGAATCCCAACAAGAACTTGACTGAAGTTCTTGGGGCGATTGATTCAAGGTATATATACTGACTACATTGTTTGTATGTATTATGACGCTGGTCTGTGCGCGTGAAGCTATGTAATGATGAATCATGTGAGTATTAGTAAAGTATGATGAGTAATGTATACGGAGATTAATAGAAGGCAGTGCTAGACGTTCTAGACTGATGGAGATTAAATACATGAGGTTGACACGTGTTATAGGTCTAGACCTAGTTCACATGGTCATGTGATGAGAAAAGATAAGGTCACGTGATTATGAAGATGTGAAAGGAATCACATGACTAGAAAAGAAAGGGGTGAGGAAAAGGGTTCGTAATACCTTCCTGGTGTTGTTCCACTGGCAATCCTGGGAAATCGCCTGCAACAAGTGTGGTCTCTATGAGCGCACCCATCTCTGTCCATGTCCCTTATGCTTTGGCAAACTTTGTGCAGGTGGCAAGACCTGCAAGGCCATTGGTGCCACCCCAGCTGACAAAAGACTCCAAAATCACCCCCTAGCCATGTTGCTGTGTATCCTACTACTATATGCACACTCCGCGCGGACTTGGAGAACGAGCCACATCACTCGGGATCCAGGTCCTTCAAGACTTCATTCCCACTGTGCTTGCCCTCATCATCTTGCTAGTCAACCTGCACATTGGATGCATGTCGCTCTCACGTCTTCTGGACTCCCCCACCTGTTGCTGGTCCTGATTTGCTCACCCCATATGCAAAGACCCTCACCCCCCAATCCTTCTTCTGCTCACCCAGTGCCAGTTTCATTACCCACCTCTTCATGTGCCCAGAGTCCCCCTCCTCGTCATCTCGCATCACTGAATGGTCACGAGCAGATGTCAAAGTTATGTACCAGTTTCACCTCTTCACGTGCCTGGGGTACCCCCCTCCCCCCCACCCTCATCTTCCATCTCACACCATACAGTTGCAAGCAGACATCAGAATTATGTGCTGGTTTCACCTCTTCACATGCCTGGAGTAACATCTTCCATTTCGAATTGCATCACATTGTACAGTCACAATCAGACCTCAAGTTATGTGCTGGCTTCACCTCTTCGTATGCCTGGAGTACCCCTCCCCCTCTTCTTCCATCTCGCATCATACAGTCATGAGCAGATGCCAAAGTTATGTGCTCATTTCATTACCCACCTCTAGGTGGCACTGGCATCATGATGAAACAAACATGATGACAGGCTTCATTGGAGCATACTCCACGATGGCAAGGTATGCTGGCTTAGGCATGGAGTGAAGGGCAGTGGGGAATGGGGAGGCCTTGGAGGTGGATGTCCATGTCAAGAGGTCACGAGCTGAATAAATGAGTGATGAGTGGACAACTCCCTACTAAATTGCATACCTTGGCAAGAAATTGAAAATGACATGCAATGTAGTGCCTATCCACTCTCCAATATCTTGACCATTTGCAAGTGATACATCGCAAGCCACCATGCAGCGTGTCTTAGTCTCAGTCTGTGCAGAGACATACTGCATCCTCGAAATGATTACTTTGTAGGTAGGACCGATTTCGTCACTGACAAGCTGAATCTCATCGGCAATGAGCAACGCAATCATCTGTATGTCCTTCCCCTGATGCACATCTGCACAACAGAGTGTCCCACTGTTGAGTCAGTTAGTCATCAAATGGTATAAAAATGAATCCTGATCCTTTCGGACACTCACTTGACTCGGTGTGCACACAATAACATTGCCTTTCTCCAACAAACACAAGTCCATGCTCATCTCCCCTGTCAATCTCACGATCTCCTTCCCATCCTGTACATAGCTAAACTTGCAATGCAACTCTACAATGCACTGACTGACCATCTTCTGATACAGCTCCATGCAAACTCGGTGCAAATGGTCTTTCAACTTCCTGTTGGAGCTCCGATGAACACATTTTCATTGGAGGTGTAGAGTGCTTGGAACACTTGCATTTGGATTTTGTTGAACATCTGGATCATGTTCCAGTAGATCTCCTCATACTCTTTGTTGTGCAACACGGAGAGAGGCAAAGGTTGGAGATCAAGGAGGGGCATTGGAGGGGGGAACTTTTCAAGGAGAGTGAGGTGGCTGAACGAAATTGGCAGTTTCATCTCTGCATGTAACCAACCATCTATCCGAGACTACTGAGATATAGTAGTTGAGAGGGACGGGCTCGAATATTAAGACGGTGATAGTGACACTATGCTCATCTTCCACATAGTGCTGACGAAGGACGAATGTATCATGGAAGATGATGATCTCGCCATCGACATCCTCAACAAGAATGAAGAACATCTCTGCACCACTGTGAATCTTCTCCCAGCGGAAATTGGGGATAATGGACAGGTCAATTTGCAGGAGGGAATGGGTGATAGGCTGTACTTATGCTTGCAATCTGGGAATTATGGTCAAGATTGCTCTGAAGGGAAAGAAAGACAAACACCTACTGTAGTTTAGGGAAATTATGCACAAGGTGGTGCACAAGGTGGCCAGCATTAGGAATACCAATGAGCTCTCCAAGCTCTGGCAGTTTCCTTGTGAGAATAGTCCTTTCAACTCGTCCACACAGAGGAAGGTAGCAATGTCTTGGTAAACAGGTGGTGTTGTGAACAACCCCACAAGCCAAACATAGTTGCCAGTTTGCTCCATCCTCCAAATAGTACGTGCGACTATGCTCTCCAAACAGGACCACACTCATTGTGCAGTAGATGGATATCGTCGATGATCATAAGGCTGATGAGATTTGTATAGTCAGTGTCTGTACTCCTGCGAGTGATAATGTCCAATTTTTCTGGTGTTGTCATGATGATTTGGGTCTCAGAGATTTGCTGCTTCGTCATTTGAGAATCACCTGTCTGTTCACCGACTTTGACACCAAAGTCAAGGTGAGATGTGAGGTAAAGTTCCCAACCATCTGAGAGCTTTCATAGGTGCAATATAAACTATCTTGAACTGGTTGAGGGTGAACTCCCCTGTCTCTTCATCTCTGTATTTGGCTGACTCGCTGAGAATGGTCAATATTGCAACATTGGTCTGGATGTGTTTTGAGAGACAGCTCCAAGATACAGTCATCCAACTCACCTTTCCAGTACTGGTCAGCATACAAAGGAGTAGTGTGCCGAATGTGACAGGGAACAACTCGCTCTACACCTGATTGAGCTTTGGAACCATAAACACAGCCTGTGCCCACTCAGGCAACTTCATTGCAGGAACAAGTTCATCCTTGCTCCTGGTGAGCTTCTTTGGTGCAGGGATGTGAATTTCCTGAAAGCCCTTCCGAGAATGCTTGAAAGACCCATCAGGAAGTTTGCACTTCTTGTTCGACATCAAGTGCCCCCCCTGACTAAATGCCATACTCTCAAGATCGAGATCGCCTTCGGTTGAACTGTGGAGCCGGGCGCAAGAGTCACCACTGTCTTGGGTACAGCTGCAGCAGCCTCTTTGACGTCCACGTCCATTGTATCATTGTGGGTCTCCTTAGCTTGGTGATCTCCTGCCAGCTCCCTCAGAATCCACCCGATGCCCTTTTCCTGCATTGCCATTTCTGATGTCCCTGTTCTTCAAGAACTTCGTGACAACATGGAAGCTCTGGTACTCAAACAATTCCATGAGCTGGTTCTCGCAGTCCTGCAAACTTGACTTGGAAACAAGGATGGAGAGCACTGCAGCAGTGACCGGGTTGGGGTAGACTTAGGATATCTGTCGCTGTGCCCAGAAGCTATCAATGGTGTGTGGGAAAACGGTGTCCTTATCTGCTTTGGCTTTCTCTGCTGGAGAGGCAGTGGAAGACCCACCGATAACAAGTTCCTCAGGGCCAGCCTCTTCCCCACCCTCGCCTTCTGCCTTTGCCCCCTCCTTGTCTTCTTCTTCCATTTTCTCTTCCTTGGTACTGTAATCAGTGATCTTTTTTGACAGAGCGATAAGTTGGAAGAATGGGTTGTTGGAAATACCACCCAAGATATCATTGATCTCCTGTTTCTGAGTCAAAGTCCTTCATGCTGTTGTTTTGAAAGGGTCAACCCCTCAACATCCCAAGTTGCTTCAATGATGTTGGCAAACCCAAAGTCAGCATCAGCATGATGCTTTATTGATGCCACCTTCCCAAGGGTGTTGTGTTTACCTGCATCTCTTGCTTTTTTCTTCTTATTTGCAATGTCTTTTGGGACAGCTCAATGGACATGCAAGCCCATCTCCTTGGAGTTGATTCACCCTGCTATGAGAGAAGTTGGTGCACCATCCAGCTCCTTGTTCATTGTGGATTCGGATGAGCGCAGAATGGTTGGCCATGAGGATGAGGGGGGAAATGGCATCATAGTTGTACCCAGAAAGGTCTGGTTTTCTGGCCAGTTGACCCAACATTTTGATGTATGTTACAAAGAGAGATGAAAAGAAGCATAGAAGGTGCATATAATATGGCAGTAGCAGAAAGAGAACCTCAGTGTTGGGTTGGTCACATGGACTGAGCCCTTGATGGACTTGGAAATTGTTGAATGATAAGAGTAGTATTTACCATACTCATATAATTGTTCACACATTCACTGTACTTAAGTACAAACTCAGCTGAGCTGAGTTCCAATCACTTCTTGATCCCCAACCACTACATTCACCATTACCTCGCTTAGTAAGCAAGTAAGTACACTTTGCATAACTCTAGCCAATACATGCGCTAGTTCAACAGGTTATGAGCCCTGCTTGTGCTTAAGTGCACAGTGGTTTTCCAGTCGGTTCTGTGCATTTTCACACCGAACCTGACATGTCTGCTTTTGTGTCTTTACACAGAGCTAGACAGAATGTAGGACATGTCTTGTGTGCTTTACGCCAGACTGCCTGTGTAAGTATTCCAAACACTTACAGTCAAGGTGTTAAAGTGTCACCCATATCCTAAGGGGAAACTCTGTCGGATTGAAACATTCAGGAATGTGCAACTCATTCGCCACCTTTTTCTTTGATTCATTCATCAATTTAGGACAGTACTGAAGTCCACTCATCCGCAGAAAAACATGTCTTCCACCCTCAAAGACCTCCCCCGTCTCAACAGCACCAACTACAAGCATTGGGCTATGGACATGGAGTCCTACCTCCGGTCCCAGGGTCTCTGGACCATTCTCCGTCACACCCAGCCCAACCACATCATTGACACAAACGGGAATATTACGATGGACTGTACCACGGAGATTCACGCATGGGAGGACAACAACGACAAGGCTCTTGGGGCCATTCGTCTCAAGATGGAGCTGCACATCACAGCCAAGTTTATTTCTCAACATTATGCTGGCCTCCTCTGGAACGAGATCGAGGCTGCTTACTCCAAGCCCACCGTCACCAACGCCTTCCATGAATTCAAGACCATGATGGACACCATTATCCCTGATGGCAACCACCCAGCTCCCTCCTTCGCTAAGTTGAATGTGCAATTTGCATGTCTCAAAGATCTGGGATACCCCATCTCAGACAAAGTCCAGAGCATGATTGCTCTATCAAAGATGCCGAGGTACGCTGATATCATCTCACAAGTCATGAACCAGAAGTCCATCACTGCCATCCCTGCTGGCTCTGCTGCCAGCACCACCACCACATCAGAGGTTCCATCCCTCACCGAGCTTGAGGAGATTGTAACTGCCGCCTGGCAACAACAGGCCAACCGCCACAAGCCTGCTGCACCTCAGGCCAACAAGATCTCTGCTGTCAAGCGGAAAGGGGGAGACCCCAGTTTCCAACAACAGCAGCAAGGCCAGGCTGGCTCGTCCTCGTCCAAGGACGACAACAAGGAGAAGAAGCGCCGTCATCAAGGATGACAATCTAAAGCCAGTCAGGAGAAGCAAGAGCAGTGCAAGCAAGCGTGCCATGCTACCACCTCTGATGCCACTCCCGCTGCCTCCTTTGCCTTCACAGCTCCCATCTCAATCCCTAGTGGACCATTTACATTTACATCTCCTGTCCCAGATCCATGTGCTTTGGCACATATGCAGGGTTCTATGTACCCATTACGGGAAACCCACCTTTCCTCACACAAAGAACACCATCTCTCTGGTGCACCAACTGGGCATTATGCCCACCAGTGAAACCCTTCGCACCCTCAACCCTGTGGCCAACCACCACATTGACTGGTCTGGAGGGATCCCCTCCAATCCTCGCCCTCTTTCAGAGTGGCTTGAGGAAGTCTCCATTGATGCGCACAATGCGCTCATGGAGATTGAGGAAGATACAGTGTCGCTAGGTGAGAATTACCAGGATGACTACCTAGATCAGTTTTTTGTTTTCAATGAGAATGTTGCTGAGGAGCCTCTGCTTTCCCCTTCTCAATTATATCCTTTCTCTCCCATCATTGATGACATGGATGTGCATCCCGCTCTCAACCTTGGTCTCTCTCCAGGTGGTCCCTCCTCTCTCACCCTCAACGACCACCTCGATGCTAGAATCACTGGCCCATCTGCCTTCTCGCAACATTTTGCGATTGAAGAAGACAGCGATGATACAGTCGGCTCATCCTCTTGTGCCTTCATGGGCCCCCCAGCCGAATCTTGGGATGAGGACAATTTCAATGATCTGGGGCAAGGAATCTTGGTCAGTTTTTCAGTCCTCCTCACACCACTCAGACACTGATGTGTGATTTTCTTTGCCACAGAAAAACATATTACATATATACATTGTCATCTGTAGTAGGTAGTGATCAGACAATACTACCTACTTTGCCCTCCACATTCTGTGATGACTGTAAGAAAGTCTCCAGCAAAGGCAAAGAATGAGAGCACCAACATGATCACCATCATTCACCTCTGGACATGTGGCTACTCAACTCAGATGCCTTATGTCACTTCACTTATCAAATGAGTGATTTCATTGAATATCATGAGTTTAAGGAACCATGCTTCTCGTTTACTGCGAATGGCAAAGCTCCTATTCTAGGAGAAGGCACGGTCATAATTGACTTCAAAGGTTTACATGTGCGATTATTGCCTGTAATCTACATGCCCTCCACAGACATTAAGCTCATCTCTATGGGTGTTCTACTTCATGATCAATGCCTCACAGTTCAGGTTTCCCCTGGACTATTCGAATTCTACGACAAGTGCTCTAAACACACTACACTCTCCTTTCATTCACATGGAGCAGACACAATGTTCTGGATGTATGCTTCAGCAGTCAAACCACATGCAAAAACTATATCTATGGCCTCTGTGGATTATGAACTCCTTCATCGCCACTTAGGACATACTTCAAAGGATATTATAAAAGCTGTGCAAAAACAATTAAAGGACTTCCCTGATGTGGAGATACCTAAAAAAGAAAAAATTTGTACTGGTTGCCAATTAGGCAAACAACACAACAGGTCATTCCCTCATACTGAGCGCAGGGCAACCGTGCCGTTCAAGCTGATTCATTCAGATCTCAAATCTTTTGAGGTGGAATCATACCATAAGTACAAATATGCCATCATCTATTATGATGACTATACTTCTATGGCATGGGTTCACTGTTTACAGTCGAAAGACCAAGCACTTTGTGTAACCAAACAATTGTTGTCCTACATTCGCACCCAGTTCAATGCCAATATCAAAGGCTTTAAATCTGACTCTGGTGGAGAGTTTACCTCCAAGGCTTTCAAAGAGTACCTTTGTGATAATGGTATTCATATTCACCGTTCCACCCCTTATGCACACCAACAAAATGGTCATGCTGAGCGATTAATTCGCACCCTAATGGACAAGGCTCAGGCAATGCATCTTCATGCTTGCCTACCTGATTCCTATTGGGAGTTTGCACTTTGTCATGCAACTCATATCTATAATAGAACTCCCATGAATCGCCTTCAATGGAAGACCCCCCATGAATTACTTCAGGGGGAGAAACCATCTGTCTCTCACTTACGAGTTTTTGGATGTAATGCTTATATGCACACTCCTGATGAGACATGCAAGGGTAAACTGCAACCCAAATCGCAGCTGATGGTATACTTAGGGGTTACTGCAGAAAACGACGCTAATTACGTCTTCATGCGCCCTAATGGCTCCATATACAAATCTGCCTATGCCATCTTCGATGAGAACCTATTCCCAAGGTGTTCCAGTGCTCACCCTCACAAGACAATCAGTCACCCACCTAGGAAACCTCATCAACACTCTGATGGTCATTCTGACCACTCTGATGACTCCAACTCTGACGATTCTGAACTGGAACCCACAGTTGTCCAGAAGCCTGACCCAGGTCTCGGACCACTCCCTGAACCTCAAAGACAGCCTTCACCTGAATGGACTCCTATACCGCCTCCAGCTCCCCAGACTCCTCCAAGGGCTCCGCGCCCACCTCCTATCAGTCCTCCACCCCTGTGATAATCTGAGTGAACTTGAAAGGTTTCCATTCGTCCTGGTAACATTTATGGTGACAAACGTCATCCCCTAAAACAGGTGAAGGACATTGAAAAAGACTCGTCCTGGGAACAATTGATCAGGGAGCCCTCTACCTCTGAGACACCGGACACTCCTAAAGTCCCTGGCGGCTTGCCAAAATCCCCTACTCCTAGTGAGCAGGATGTTGAATGCCTGACCAGTGAAGGGGGAGACACTTTAGTTTCCTTCTTGTGTCAACAGGCTATCCCTTTCACAGAATCATCCAATTCTCCCAATTATTGGGAATGGTCCTTCAAGGACATTAATAAATTACCTGCAGAGGAACAAAAACTCTGGCAGAAGGCCTGCGAAACTGAGCCTCAAATGCTCAAAGAACACAAGGTATGGGAAGTTGTCAATCACCCCATTGGCCACAAGGTCATAAAGAATTGATGGGTTTCTGATGTAAAATCCAATGGCCATAAAAAAGCCCGTCTAGTCACTAAAGGCTTCTCTCAAGTTGAAGGTCTAGACTATGATCAAATATTCTCACCAGTTGTCAGATTTGAAACTGTGTGATGTATGCTAGCTCTAGCAGCCCTAGAAAAGTGGCATATATCTGGACTTGATGTCCAATCCGCTTATCTCTACAGAGTCCTAGAAGAGGAACTCTATATGGAGTTTCCTGAAGGTTCCTTGCCACCTAAACACAAAGGCAATAAAGTACTAAGACTTCTACGTGTGATCTACAGATTAAGGCAAGCTGGTATTACCTGGTGGCACGCACTAGACAAATCCATGAAAGAACTTGGATTTGAACAGCTTCAAACAGATGCCGGTCTATTTGTATACAAGCGAAGAAATGAAATAGTACTCACTATAATCTATGTCGATGACACATTATTCTGTGGACCCAGCAAGAGCCTAGTTGAAAAACTTAAGGCCACTTTTATGAAAAAGTGGGAATGTCAAGATCTTGGGGAACCACGTGAATTCCTCCGAATGAACATATGTCGAGAAGGTCACCACATATATATTGACCAGCGGAATTATCTTGACAAAGTCCTTGAGCGCTGCGGAATGATCAATGCAAAGCCAGCTCAGACTCCTCTATCTCAGGGATATTACCCAGAGAAGAATGACCTACCGGTTAACCCGGAACTCAGGACTCGTTTTCAAACAGTCATTGGGTCATTATTATATCTTATGATTGGGACTAGGCCTGATGTCGCCTATGCTGTCACACAGTTGGCCCGCCAATCAGCCAATCCATCTAAAGACCACCTTGAAAAGGCTCTTTACATTTGCTGATATCTACTTGGCACATTAGATTACTCTCTGATTTATGATGGATCATCCGACAAAGGCTTAATCACCTGCACTGACTCAGACTGCAGTCAGGATAAAATTACTGGTCACTCGCAGACAGGTTTTTACCTTAAACTTGTGAATGGGGTTTTCCTTTGGAATTCCCATCTACAAAAAACTACTGCACTGTCTTCTACAGAAGCAGAGTATATGGCTTTGAGCGATTGTTCTTGCCAAGTCATCTGGATAAAGCAAATGCTTGAGGAAATCGGGCACAAGCTAAAT